>JAPZDZ010000026.1:21946357-21960620 GCA_029783805.1 Acanthurus tennentii | reverse complement strand
GAGCACACACAAGTCCACCTGTAGGTCATGTGACGGCCTCCTCACAGAGGTACTGAAACCATCTCCACCTTTTTTTTTTGTTTTGTTTTTTTTTCTGTAGAGTCATCGCTGCTTGCCAACAGACTTTGCATGAAGCCAAACCACCGGAAAGGAAGCAGGGCCCCTGTAAGGTAAATTAGGGGATCTGTCTGGAATTAATCCACATTAAGACTTCAGATAGACACACATGTGTCTACATTTAAGATGATTTGTCACACAGATCAAAGAGGTTTTTCTCTCTTGAAGGAAATGTTTAATTAATCTGTTGTGGTGTGTCTGATGTTTAGTGGGTGACTACAGATAAAAACGCCCCACAACTGTTCTCTGCCTTTCTCAAAGTGGCCCCATCCTGCCCTGGGTCGTATGTGGGCAATATTAGAAAGCTTTGAGACAGGAAGTGTGCCAAAAAGAATAGATATAGGATGAAAAAGAGTCCCACATTAGAATTAGCATTAGCACTTGAGGATCCTTGGATATAAAGAGTAACATCTTTCACCTCCAGGTATGTTTAGTTGTTGAAAAGAGGTGGCAAATACTATTACAGCCACAATAAAAGAACCACTGATGAAGCACAGCTCATGCCACAATAACTGTAAACCATTATGGTAAAATGGTAAATGATTTATACAGATTCCTGTTTTATGACTCATTGTGTAAAGATTTCTCTCTGAGCACATGATAATGAAAAAAAAAACAAAAACAAAACTTAATATGCAACTTTCCCAAATCATCTCAGCGAGGTTCCTCTCCTGGTTCATTTCACAAACATGTCTGACTGAATGTTATTAAATTATTCTAAAAATAGCTCCTCTGTCCTTGAACTGGTTCCATATCAGACATTTGTCCGGGCTCACCTGCTTGAAACGTCACACTGTATCTCAGACATCCAAACATGTTTTCCTTGGAATAAAATAATCCAATTCCATGCCCCCCCCTTCCCCTCCTCCCCCTGGCTCACTGATGCAACATACTCAAACGTAATCATTGATACAGAGGCACCGAGGGGTGTCACGGCTTTCCAGGACAGACAAGCACAGTAATGTTCCACTTCAACAGTAGCAAACTAAAAGAAGAGCTCCTCTCACTTTCTATAGAAATAATAACTGACTGGCAGTACAGATAAGGGTATAATTTTTTATATTTTGTGGTAGAAGTGTTACTTTTGGAAATATTAGTAGCGTTACCTCACTGACCTCTAACACTGATCAGCACCCTTTAAATCAGGAATCAACTTATTCTGGTTTCCAGCTCCATGTTATGCTGCCTTGTGTGTGACATAAACCACTCAGTGAATAGTGTGAATGGCTGTGACTCAACATGGTGATCAGCATTTAGTAAAAACGTCACACATATTCCATCAAAGTTCCCACTGATTGAGAAACTTTGAGGTGAACTGCTGTTGAACTACAGCTATTTTACTTTCCAGTGAGTAGACCTACGCACATTTTGGTGTTTACAAATGGAGAAATAACCTCAGTGAGCTGGAAAATTCACATCGTTCCTCCATGACTTTTTTTTTTTTTGCTTCACTCTTCCTTCCCTGTTGCATATTAAAAAAGAACATAAAGAAGCTTTGTGTGCTGTGCAAAGCAAAGAAGAAGGGGATTGGAAGCACTTACTGTGGGGGTCGTTCTTCTCCCGGATTCCATCCACTCCCCCGTCAGGCTTTATCCTCAAGAAGAAGCCCCCGTTTTTACAGTACAGCCTTTTGGGATCCTTAAAGTTCCCGGGAGGAAAGCCGCCGCTGCCGCCGTCTTCAGGTGTGGAGGGAAGTGTTGTGATTTCTCCCGTGGCCATCTCCTCCTCTTTCCACGCTTCCAGGCGACTGCTTCGTCTCTTCTTGAGCAGTGCAGGAGCCCCACTGTGGCCTCCCACCTCCCACTTACCGTTCCCTCCTCCCCTCCTCCACAGAGCTTCACTCAAACTGAGTCTTCTTAACCCCAGAGGTCAGTTTGCTTGAACACCCCCCCCAGTCAGGGCAGCAAGTGCCCTCTGAGCACCAAGAATGTGAGCCAGAAGGACTAAATACCTTTAGCTAGAAGCAAACGTATAAATCTACCATTTGCAGCCGCTTCTCTGTTATTTGTAGAGTTGGCAGCTGCTTTCCCAGTGTACTTGGAGCACACTGGTAGGGGGGACGCATGTGGGTTCCCTCTCTCTTTCACTCTTCTGGCAATGAATTGTTTAAATCAGGGCAGCTGGCTTCGATCTGTGCGGAAGGCTTTCCCCTTTGGGCCTCAGTTCGCATGCGCCCTAGGAGTACCAACACACACATGCTCACGCCCACTAATGCTCACAGATTCAACCAACCAACCAACCCAGCAGAAGTCCAGAAAGGAGAGGAGGGCAAGAAGGGAGCGGGGGGGGGGGACGTGCAGTTTGGACCGTGTCACCGAGACCCTTCAGAGCGCAGAGAGCTGTGCAAAGCACGTGAACAGAACCAGAGTCCTCATTCATCCAGGCTGCTCGAGAGCAAGAAAAGAGACACAAAAAAGAGAGCGAGTGCAGCCAACTTTGCAATGAATCACTCGGTCCTGTTCACGGGTAAAGCACAACAATGTGAACGTGAACTGCCAGCAGACCGAGAGATGAAAAGGCCTGCATCATGAATGAGCGATTTTAATTACTATTCTGAATCTCTCCAGAGTGCATCATCGGTGATGGAAGTTATTCGTGCAAGATTTGTTTTTCTTTTATTTTAGGAGCAAAAAAAAAAAAAAAAAAAAAATGGTGATCCATTTGTCAAAAGAGGCACACACTGGTCAGGGCTTCTGGGTAAAGGTAACCACATCTGAAACCAGTGTTGGACCAGTCAAAAGTCAGCTGTGCTCTCCGTTGACGTCATGTTGGTGACCCTGCTGACACTCAGAGCATTTAACCAGGCCAGTCGACTAACTAAGGACACAGCCTTAAGCAGCTGCAAAACTTGAAGTCAAAACAGGAGTTTGACCTCAGGAGAGGTTTGCATCTTCATCCGGATGCATCCTGAGACTCAGTCGAATCAACTGAGAACATATCTAACATTAATGCAAAGTGGATTTGTTGAGCACACTTTCTTTCTTTTTGGGCAAAGTTCTGCATCTCTTTACTTCTGAAGAGTTCTAACTTTAGCATGACCAAGTCCCATTCACACCTGTACAATACAGTTTAATACAAATGCAAGAATTCTCCTCATTAGAGGGCATCGCACCAAAAAATCTGCAGGCATTCACAGTACACCTCTGTCTTCTTAAGAACATTTTGTTGACAAAAACCAAACTTTTCTGGTTACTGCTAAAGCTCCTGATCTGTAGATTTCTGAACATCTGGAACAGAAAATCCCAAAAGAGCAAAAATTAGCATAAATACAATTTACTTCCTTGAAACTGGCGGATAAGAATTAACAAACAAACCCAGAAACAGTAACCTACACTACAACAGGATCACATTTTGTCTAACCATGTTTTACTTGTGTGATCCTCTATGAGTACATTTGTTTTATATGAATTATAAAACAAAACAATGGTTTGTAAATGGACTAAATCATACAGATGTGCAGTCTAAGCATTAAATCTGGAGCTCAAACAGGAAAAATTGCTTTATGTCAGTTCTGCTTAAATTGAGTGAATGAAACAACTCAACAACATGTACTTACAGTAAACTGTATGACTACACACGGTAGTCATAATCATGGTAGTCATAATCAGACTGGCACTGCTTACTTTCTCTGGCATTGGCCTACAACATAAATAGCACAACAGTCTGTTACACTGTCTGAGGAAAATAAACAAGATTTATGGTTTCAGAGGAGTTTTTCTAAAAATAAGTTCCTGTGACACTTTCTGGTATCAGTTTGGCACCCGTTCCCTACACTGACTGCTTCACATTTAATTGTATTTTAATATACTAGAATATATTATAGACTTTAATTTTAAAGTTTTATAAAATAAATCATTAATCTTAATCAGGTTTTGTATCACATATAAATGTGATGACTCTAAATCCCTTACAATTAAACTTCTTCCGCTGCTTTTATTTTTTTCTAGTTAAGAATTACAAATTGTGGATTTTGTAGTTGTTTAGATCTTGCTTTCACTGAAGTGACTTTAAGTTTAAATAAAAAGTTCATGCATTCAGCCAAAAATTGATTCAGCTAGAAGTTGTGACATAAAACTGCCTCATCTCTCCCGACTCTTTATGTTTTAAAATTTTAATGTAATCTATAAAATTTGTGCATGCATTAGCCTGTTATATTTGTTAAAAAGAGGAATCGGGTAAATTGTGAACTCAGTCTAAATTTGTCATCTTTGTGTTTGCATTTCATATCTCACACTCTCCAGGCCAAAACACTGAAGATTGTTATGTCTCCAAAAAAAAAAGCCCTTTCTAACAGTTTTATTTAACTTAATCTATTTTTAGGATGTGAGAAGATGCTCTGCTTCTATTCTCAGAGGAAATGGAAGGTCTCACATGCCGTTTGACACCTCTGAAATACAATGTGCATAATAGGAAAAAGTCTAAAGATAACCAAAGTGTGCTTGTGAACTACCACTGTTTTTTAGTCTTTGATTTTTCCGAGATCCTCATTTAAGTTTTTCAGATAAGATTCTTTTTGTTATTTATTTATTTTAATAGATATCCTCTTAGAGTTTTTCATTTATTCAAGCCTCAATTCTTGAAACTTTATGTATCTGACAGTAACTGCTATGGAGTAGAAGAGTCAGAGTATGGTGGCTTGGTTATGTTCCTGTGACCTCTGTATCACCATGTAGGTAACTAACCAAAGGTTTCTAGATTTCAAACTAAAATATCCTCTGAATTACCTTTACTTAACTTTTAAAGGACAGGACCTAATGAGACCTAATTAAAAACATATTTGCTTCCTCTTCCATCAACACTTCATAACAGTTCACAAACCCAAACAGCCATCAGTGAGACAGTGTCCAGTGTGAACAGTGCTGGCTGTTTGTGGACACATCATGTAAAATAGTATCTAAGTCTCAGAAAGATAATTACTGAGACAAGTAATAAAAAAAAAATAGTGATGTATAATTTCTGCAGACTGTACTTCATGTAAGTTTTTTATAAACACTGCTAATTTTAATGACCTTTTTTTCTTCTTCTTGGTTCCTTACTTTACAGTGTAATTTAACTTGTGAACATATTTGATAAAAGAATATTTGGGTCTCTGCAGGAGTTTGGATAAAGACTCACATTGACAACAGTGTCACATAATCATTTGTCTCCCCCATGTGGTAGCAAGAAGGTAGCAATGCTTCACTAAAATGATTTTTCTCAGCATTGTCCTTTCACTATTTATTGATGACAAGACAATAAAGGATATAAAACACTTTAATCAATTTTCACTTTGTGCCAGTATTAAAAGAGGCATTATTACATATTTTAAACAAGCTTTATCGTTTAATTAAAAAAGAAAAAAACAAGCATTTAGAAAGTTCCTAGCAGTCAATTAATTACCGAAGACGCTGCATGAAAGTCATAACAGCATCAGATTTTCCTGTGCACCATCAGTTTTGTGATCAATGCCAGTGATGACCTCGGCATCAGCCTGTAAGACCAGGAAAACCAGATCTAAGGCTTTTCTCCAAGCTTCCTGCTTCACACTCAGACTGTCATAGACCTTTACTGCTGGGGCTTCACTGGACTTCAGTGCTCTATCATCTTGTTCAGCTTCCCAGAAAAGCTGTGAGAACTTTCCAGTGATGCCTGCACTTTCATTATAGTTCTGCAGTTGCTGGCTCACTGCAGTCCTGGCTGTGACTTTTGAAAACTTCCCAGTGTTAACCATTACAGTTGATATGTAATCTATTAAGCCATCTGCCATAAGGTGCAACACTACACTCCTGTACGGATTAGCTGCTGCTCCTGCATGGCTCTGCTGCACAGAGTCCCCATCCCTTTCCTCATAACGCTTGGCATGGTGTTTTGCTTGCTCTTGAAGGTGATAAATGCAACGCATCTCTGTCACTCCAGCACCAGGCAGCAGGACTCTGTCTTTCAGCACATGGTGTAAACGATAAGCACATGCCCAGAACTGGTCCTCCAGGGCCTGCAGCTTGCCGTGTACGCAGCTTGTGAGGATTGCTGTGACCAAGTCACTACTCCTACCAGTGGAAATATTAACAGCCACTGAGAGCTTCCTGTCATGGCTGTCAAGGTCCCTCCATATCTCAACTTTGACACCAATGCTAACACAGTGCTTACTCAGCTGAGTGGCATATGTAACTGGAACAGCTCCTGTTGCATTAGCAAGTGCCACGAAAATTGAGGCCTTCACTTTTTCCACCACAAGTATATGATGCCTGCAACAGTATAGAATCAGTTTCTCACTAACAAGCCCGCTGACTAGTATCACTTTCACCTCCAGGTTCAACAGAAGTGACACAACATTTTCCATCCACTTTTCTTCTTTGCTTGAACCAGACAAATCTAACTGGTCATTTACAGTCTGGATACCTTTTGGCCTTTTAAAGCCAAGATGGCGATACGTGTCTGATAAATCTCCATCGATCAGAGCAACCCGTAACCACTGTTCCTTTAAGTGATGTGCTACTAAAGCCTGTTCAGCAGTTAGGAGAACAATGCAGCCTGGTACAACACATGTATTGCCCTCTGCTAAACCAGGAATCACACAAGTCACCACCTTAGTGATATCAAACATGAAACCGCCAACATCTTGCTGATTATTTCTGGACTGTATTCGGCTGGCCTCCACTACTAAATTCATTGCATCGTCACAACCATGACTCAATCCCTCAGCAATGAGTGCAATATCAGGACGCTCAGGCTGATGAGGTTGCAGTACTGGGGAGACATTTTCAGACTTGGCTTCACAAAAATGTCTGCTGAGTTTTATTTTTCTTTGTCCAGTGCTGTTTAGAGTTTTGTGACCAACATTTGTCCCTTGCATGTGACATGACACCTGTGAAGCCTCCACAGCAGGTTTCTTTGACAGATGAAGTCCTGCAACATTAGATGCCGCAGTGCAGCTGTCCAACTGCTCCACACCGAGACCTACAGTTGAGACACTGCATTTCCTGCAGACATCCACGCATATCTCCATTCCTTCAGACATGGCCGTGATGATGTTTGCCACTGAAATTCCTCTTTGAAGGCACTCCAGAGCAGCGTTACTCCAAGCTCCTGCAAGGAACAGCAGGCTTCCTGACCCAGTATGATAGACCTTCTGGTGGGCTTGAATAGTCTCGTAAACCAGCTGACCAACAGCACAGGTCAGCTCCAGGTTCTCAAAGATGCGAAAACATGAGCAAACAAGAGCTGACTCCCTACTCATGTCATCTTGGATAAACTTGTATTTTTTATTGGGACCCAAAGAGGAATGTGTGATTCCTGCCAGTGCCGAGAGTTTCTGCAGTCCAACATGTTGTTGATGGTTTAGAATTGTACTGCCAAGCATTACTTGAGAAGCCTGAATAATCAGTGGAGAAAAAAAAAGGTTAATATATCATTGTTTTGTGTTCAATTTTTGTGTTAGGTATAGTTACAAGCAGCTGTGGGAAGTGACTAAGTACAATTTCTTCAGTATTGAACGTAAGTTCAAATTGAAGGTACTTTTACTTTTCCTATTGATGCTTTATTCAACTACTTAATTCAATTTCAGAGAGGAACATTGGATTTACGTTTATGTGACATCCATAATAACATGATACACAATAGATTCTGATATTGGATAAAAAATATATGA
This sequence comes from Acanthurus tennentii, assembly GCA_029783805.1. Lineage (NCBI taxonomy): Eukaryota > Metazoa > Chordata > Actinopteri > Acanthuriformes > Acanthuridae > Acanthurus > Acanthurus tennentii. The sequence goes on along the minus strand of JAPZDZ010000026.1, from coordinate 21,952,876 downwards.
CGAGTTTAGAGAATATGCTTAAATATTTAACAATATAATATAACAGAGTAAAATTTTTAATGCATTTCTTTCTCTTTTTTATTATGAATACCTTATGAATACATTGTTGTAGCCTATTACTACCAGGTTTATGAGCTCATGTATTCAACCACTGCTAACAAATTTGACTAAGAACACGGATGCATCTGCAACTACTAAACTCCTTAAAATAAAACCGTACAACACTTAAAAAAAAACACCACAACATCAGGAGAGACAAGTGAGAGAACTCAACAAACTTAAGTTAGCCAACTCACCACACAAGCAGAAGCCTACAAGCTAGTCTAACAAGCTAATGTCTTATGAAAATTACTTTACCTCACAATCAAATCTCTCCATTAGGGAGGCTAAAGTAGAACACACAGGGATGTCTCCAACAGATGCTTCTGCAAACCGATAAGTTTCTATCCATAAAAAGAATAATGTAACTTTAATTTAGTGATGTATTGTTTCTGCTTCAACTGTCCAGCTCTTTAGCTCACCGCTTACTCACTACGCATGCGCTCATTGTCCTGGTTGCTGGGCGACAAGAAACTATCCCAACCATTGGTGGACACTGTTATAACCCGCCCACTCGTTCCTGCAATTGGACAATATATTTGCGTCACGGTGCTTTCATAGTTTGGATTGGCTATATCCCACGTCATTTGAATGCAGCCGTTGTTACCTGTTTGTTGACATCCATTTTTATAACTTAGCATTAACGTCCCTTTCTGACTCGTTATTAACAATGGTAAACTTTTTACATAATTGTCCAATATGAAATGCACGAAGCTTATATATCGAAAATGAAGCGTTTATGATGTTTTTTTGGCCTGAAACATGTTCCTGTTTGGTATTTTAGAGTAGTATGGTAGCTAAAGTTAGCTAACTAGATAGCACGGCACGCACAGTTGACTTTAAATACAAAAACAGTAACTTTAGGGTTTTGTAGCTCCACGTACTTACTAATAACCTCGTATAAAGTAGCAACCCCTTAATGTCTGCTTCTTTTTAGGCTTCAGGTTACCGAAAACCAACTTCTAGCCAAAGGAAAAAGGCAAGTCCCAAAGTCGAGCTGACTGAAGAGCAAAAACAAGAAATTAAGGAGGCTTTTGATCTTTTTGATACAGACGGAACTGGAACGATAGATGTTAAGGAGCTTAAGGTTAGTGTATGTTTTAGCGTTAATATGCTTTGAATTATATTTACTATGCATGAACAGAATGGATTAACAAAAACCTTGAACACAGGGCCACAGCAGCCTGAGATCTATTGTATATCTGTATTACAGGTTGCCATGAGAGCTCTTGGTTTTGAACCAAAGAAAGAAGAAATCAAAAAGATGGTTGCAGACATTGATAAAGAGGGCTCTGGAACAATTGACTTTGGTGACTTTCTCAGTATGATGACAGTGAAAATGGTGAGTGTGGTAAAGCTGGTTGACAAAACCTGAAAACCTGTCAGAAACTGAAAAATGTCTAAAACAACAGTAACCCAGAAACACATTTCTTCTAAAGGTTATCTGTGATATAGTTTTTCAACATGAATTCATGCAAACCACACTTTGAACAGTCAGAATAAGTGCACTGAGTTACAGCTGCAAAAGCTGTACATTTGTAAAACTGTAAAGGTGTAAAACAAAGTTATAATCTATCATTATCTGTTTGTCATGTCACCATTGTTAATAGAGTGAAAAGGACTCCACAGAAGAAATAATGAAGGCTTTTCGGCTGTTTGATGATGACTGCACAGGCAAAATCTCTTTCAAAAATCTTAAGCGAGTTGCTAAGGAGCTGGGTGAAAACCTCACAGATGAAGAATTACAGGTAATGTAGTTGATAATTACATGCTGTCTCTTTCTCTCTCTCTCTCTTCTCTCTGTCTGTCTATCTCTCTCTCTTTCTCTTTCCTCTCTCTTTCTCTCTGTCTGTCTCTCTTTCTCTTTCTTTCTCATGTACAGTTCGTTGTGAATAACACAACGTGTCCCCCCCCTCCCCAAGCTGCCTGAAATTTCAGGGTTTAAACAAAAGTCTTTAAAGTTTGGAAAGTACTTACTTTTTTCTATTATGTTTCAATGTGTAGTGAGATGCTTTGATTCAAATTTACTCTTTGAAAATGCTTTCCTTTCAACAAAATCTGCTGTTTTCCCTATATTACAACTTATATAAGCCAAAAATGTTTCATGATTTGAATATTTGAAATTAAAGTTCCTGTCAACTATCTGTTCTTGTCTCCTGGCATTAAATAAACAAATAATCATCAGAACCTTTAAGATGAAGTATAAAAAGCTGTTGAAAGCAACAAGGTGAAAATATAAACCGATTGCCAAGAGAATTCAGTAAGCTTAAATTTTTGCACTTGCATTTGTGTTGTAACTACTAAAGAGTAATAATAAAGGCCTAGGTTTTATGTACCCTGAAGGTTAAGGTGCTCGAAGAATATTTGAATTTTACTCTTAAACGGTACATGTACCCTGAAGGTTGACCACTACAAATCATTGTTACCCTGTGACGAATGTCTAACCTCGTTTTTTAAAATCATTCTGGAAACTACTCTTAGTTTTGATGATAGTGAGTAGTTTCAGGGATATGGGAGTTTTTGATGTTTTACCTTTGCACAAAATGTTCACTAGATATGTCATGTTAAATGCACTCCTCATATGGAACATGATGCTGTATATGTGGGAATCAAATTTTCTCTCCATTGGGTGTGACCGATTGTTTTTCGAAAGGTATTTTTAAGTGAAAAAAAAAAGTTATTTACCCAGAGAAGTAAGGGGCTTCAGAAAATGTTATATGAATGCCCTTATGCCACCATGTGCTTGTTCCTCTTCTCTCATCTTCCAGTTCCCTTTAAGCTGTTTCGTTGTTACATGTTACATAAAAAAGACACAACATTGTTGTTTCTGGCTGGTTATTTCGGAGGAACCTCAACACTGAAATGCCTTGTATAAGTGATGTAGTCAGTCCAAGTGAGAGTGAGGGTATTTCCATTTCTAGCACATGTGATAAATGAAGTATAGCTTTCGGTGCTTATTTACTTGTAACTTTTTCAGTCTGAAGTGCAGTAGCCTTTGTTTTTTATCCATTTTAGGAAATGATCGACGAGGCAGACCGGGACGGAGATGGCGAGGTCAACGAGCAGGAGTTCTTGAGAATAATGAAGAAGACCAACCTTTATTGAACTTGTTGGATGTTTAAGTCTTGATCTGGGACCTTTTTTTTTAAGATTCACCTTTTGGGACATAGGCAGATTGTTTAGGGTGTAAATAAATATTTTAACATTCTGTATCTTTGCACAGATTTTTCTACAATGCAAGACAAATAAATATATTTCATTGTATTTCATTTGTCTGTTTTTACTTTTACACTTACCTTAGTTTGGCAGTGTCAGTTTTGTACATGAAGTGCATGTAAATGTGCTGTGTCAAATGTAGTTTATTGTTGAGAAATGCTCCCCTTAGATTCAAGATCTCTGTATCTAAACCCTCGGCTGTACCTGTAGAGGTAGAAACATTGTGGTCTTTCAGATCTCGGTGAGGCTGATCTCAGAACACAGTATGCTGCAGTACATTCTACACAGCAGTGTAGACAGTGCGTGTCGACAATGGTCAGATGTCAGGGAGCAGACAGTGAAAGCTATATGACTAAGTTGCTGTCGACTAACCATAAATATATTACTGTATATGACAAGTGTGAAGTTCGGATGAGTAACTTAGTAAAAGTCACTCTCACTTCATGTTTTGAGTAACTGAACCAAGTCATACAGTATTCTGACAAAGATACAGTACAACTCTGTCTTACCTACATGTTCTGATCTTCTTATAGGAAAGACGCTCCTGCTGATTAATTGTTATATACAGCGGAAGTCTGGTTTTGACCAAAACGCAATACCTTGTTAAAATAAACAGGATACTGTAGTGACGTGTTTTTTTCCGAGCCGTCAGACAGCTGTCTATTATTTTAGGATGCTTGCCACTGATTATGAAAGTTCGATAACCTGTTCTAGACAGCGAAGGAACATCAGGTGGAAAATATGAAAAGGTTTGTCCCAAGATGAGAAATTCATTTTATGAAATATATTCCATAAATAAATTGCTTAACAGTTTCAAAAAGAAAAATGAACCTGTAAAGAATCTTAGATTACTTAAATTTTAGTATTCAAAGATTAGGTTCATGAGATGTTGAGGGTACTGGAATTTTTTTTTCTTTTGGAATTGTGTGATGGCTACAGTGATGAACTTTACTCTAAATTTAAAAAAACATGGTTGCATACCATTTTTTTAAATTGAAACAAGAACCTGAGGTTTAATTTTAATAAATTAAACCAAATTAAAACAGAACATGAATTTTCTACAATTTTTTTTCTGATTCTGCTCATCTGTTGAGCCAAGACTTGGGATTGATACAGATGAGCCAAAGCATGAGGCCGGTATTTCAAAGATTTACTTCATGTTACCACCTATGACTCAAACCCGTCCACCATTTGTAAGTTCAAAGCAACCCCACATACCAGGTGAGAGCTAAAAACAGTGCTGAAACTTGCTTGGTGGACACAGACAAGTACAATTTGGCACCTTTGTAAATTATGCCGTGATATTATGAAAGTCTTTTTAGAGCTTTCTGGAGCCGTTGTTCACTGTCAGAATTCAACCTAAGTCAGTTTTCAAACCCTTCGGGACCTCAAAATGTAATTTTCAAACTTAAATCTGCAATGACTTCATGGTTTCGTCAGCAGTAAAGTGAAAAAATCACCACATTTTAGAGCCCTCTTTCAAAAACCATTAATATTAGGTTTGACAAGGAACTTCCAAATTCCCTGGTGTTTTAAAACCTTAATTGTTTAAACCAAAAGCCGTTGTAAACTCATCAGTTTGACATGAAACAGCATGGAGCAGTTATTTTGGAAGAGTAGGTGTTGTTCTAACAGTGGATGTTTGATTTTAGAGCAAAAACTTTCCAGTTGGAGTTGGATGTTATTGCACAGTGGCAGTTTCATGGCCTTTAATATGTTCACAGCCCCTCAGCTGAGTGTTATTCCCCTGCTGCTGTGGTTAAACAGCATTCACATCTCACAGTCTGTTCAATACTCCCACTGCTCCGCTGCTCTTAGTCTTTTCCCTTAAAATGAACAATTTCCAAAACAACAAAGCGCTGCATGTCTGGTTGTTGCTGGTAAAAGATGATTATGATTTTAACCCTTAAAGGTCAGGAGTGTTTCACCATTATGTAGGCAATCTGTTTTTTACAAGCCCCTTATTTATTAAGACAAGCTGAAGACTAATAACCGTCATTGTGCCCAGAAGAAGCAAAGAGTAACTGCACCAGTGGTATGTTTGCCTTTTAACCTTATATTTGTGAAATAGGCTTTATAGCTACACAACTGACTGATAACTAGGTTTGATTATTTAACATTTAGCACAGATCTATCTTAACAGTTTGATAAGAAAGCTATCGTTTTCTGAATTCCCTTCAGTGGTGTTCATATAGTCATTTTTATTTGATGATTGTTTGTCAGACATTCCATTCGTTAGTTTATTGTGTTTATGTGCCAGACGTTACAAGCAGTCAGCATGCTTTGTTAGCATCTTCTTTTTATTCCAGTACAATGTGGAGGAACTTGTTAAATGAACCTTTAAAATCCCAGAGCTTAAAGCCGTAGTGCTATGGAGATGCTAACAAAGAAATGTGTCAGTTCATATCTTTTCTATTCTTTGTTTTACTGTTGTACACCTGTCTCATTTACCTGTGTCACATTTTTAATGCTCAAGCTATCTAGGGCATTTATTTCCACAGTTAAACCAGACACCTTTAAACACGTGGGTAGATCAGGTGTGGATGGCCGAGGGAAAAAATAAACGTCGTCACCATGGAGCATTTTTGAGTCAGATTGTATTTTGGTGCAACCTGAAGTTAAGAACATCCTCTCAGGTTTAGGTTTTAGAATCCAAATTAGATATTTTTAACGTAAGGACAGCAGGAAAAAAACAGTCAAACATAAAAGGTCAGAATCTTCAATTTTTCCAGGGGACTGACTCTGTGGAATCAGCAAAACAGCACGTTTGGATGTGAAAGCTCAAATTCTACAAAGTCTGCAAAATTATTTGCAAAATAAGTTGACACCTTTGTTTTGCCAGTTCTCTTTCTGGTAATTTGGTTAATTTGAGCTGATGAGAACTTCATTTAAATATCTAAGTCTCTTCCGAGTAATTTACATAGTGGTTAAACAAGACTTAAATCAGTCAGCAGCCGTGGTTGGAGCTGCTGCTCATAATATGACAAATACAAGTATAGAAATGGCAACATTTATTTTATTTATTTATTTTTTTTTATTTAATCTGACAAGCAACCCCCCCTCAAAAACAACAACAACAACAACAACAACAACAACAACAACAACGACAACAGGGAAATCATTTTAAAATGAAATGAAATGAAGAAAAGAACAGGTTCGAAATTTACTTTTAGCCCTTCAAAAAGATTTTTGACATCTGATTTC
>JAPZDZ010000026.1:21908222-21932413 GCA_029783805.1 Acanthurus tennentii | reverse complement strand
GGCGACCTGTCCAGGGTGTCCCCTGCCTTCGCCCTAAGTCAGCTGGGATAGGCTCCAGCCCCCCCCCCGCGACCCTGCAGAGGATTAAGTGGTATAGAAAATGGATGGATGGATGGATGGAATTGGGGTACCATTTGTTTGTGGATATAAGCCTCAGCATACAAAAGATATATGTCAGAGTTTACAAGGTTTACCCGAATGTACTAAGAAGTCTCTGTACCTGTGTGTTTAACTCCAACACAGAGAGACATCAGAGCACAAAGGCAGCTCACTTGTAAATGACACCAAAAGGCCTTAAGCACTCTCAGAGAGTTTTCCATTACATGGCAATTTTGATGCAAATATTTACCCTTCAATGTGGCAGGTAGCCTTCAAAGATTTACTGGCTAAGTAGAAAATAAATGTAAAATTGTTTTCTGTGTTTTTTGACGATCATCTCTCTAATATTACTTTAGCTCTGATTTAGACTCTGCACTGAAATACATCATATTTGTTTTTCTGCAGTAAGTAAAATCATCAACTGGAGTCCTGCATTTTTACATAAGGTCTTATTGGGGAAACAAACACATTTAAATAATCTTTTCAAAGCAAATCAATGAGCTGAAACTCAGAGAATGTGATGTAATATAACAAACTATATCAAGACGCAAGACTATAAGGGATCTTTGTGATGTTTAGTACGTAAAAGGTTTTCATTATATATTACTGAGTTACTGTAATTAAAGTTGCCATCACGATGACATAACAGCATGCAAACCACCATTACAATCAATTTTACCTGTATTTATGACAGTGCAAATCAATTGTTTTTTGTGTGTGTTTATTTCACCTCATGCCTTATCTCAAAATTTTACAAAATTACCAGGTTTTAAAACCTGGAAAAACTTTCTGGTGTACATAAACATTGTTTTTAGTGTTAGCAGGCTTAAGAAAAACACAATATCTACATGCAACAGGTCTTATACATGTTGATTCCCTCCCAAACTTGCTCTGCTTTCTTGTTCAGAAAGAAAAAAAATGATGGTACAACACTCATGAACTGCTGTGTGGTAATGCTGTCTTTACACCTGAAACCACACTGTGATGAAAGCAAGCAGCTGTGTTGCACAGATGAGTATGAGTTCTATACCTCTACAAATGTCTTTATGAGGAGACCATGAAAGTCTTTTCTTTGTGAATCCCTGTTGTGGTGTGTGGTAGTATACAATCATGTATGGGGTTTTCCACAGAATAAAACGTAAGAGGTTTTGTTCTGAGCTTAAAAAATACAGGTTTGCAAAGTTAAGACTGACAGCTTGTAAGTCAGTTGCCTCAGTGCCTCACCCTGTAATCCATATTTGGTCATTTTGGCACTACTTAATTCCATGGTGGGACAAATTTGCATCTGACATCACAGAAGCTATGCCCTATTTGCCCTAATTATAACAATTTTTGACAAGTCTCCTTTTAATAATCTTTGTAAATGCATTTTTAAACTGATTGTGTGGCCTTTCCTGCATTGTAATACAGATTTCTGGATGGTTATTTCCTCTTATGCGGTGGGAAAGGGAGCAGGCTGTCAGTTTATAGCCTTCAGGAATTTTTAGGGTAACCTTACAAGACAGCTAGATTTATGTTATCATACAAGTTGACATGCCAAGCATCAAGTTATGAGCCTGTGGCTGAACCAAAGTGGTTCAAACCACTTGGCGTTCAGTATGAAACTACAGGCAGTTACAGGCAGATGCCCTGCCTCATGGGCCTGCTTAATGTGCCTACTTCAGATTGCTTAAGTCCTATTTTAACTTTAGATTGATATTGCATTTTTTCATCAGAACAATTGTGATTTGTGCCTCCTATCACTTACATGGCCATATATGCCATCAAAATAACTTTTGGTTGAGATCTCTTATTGGCCAAGATGACCATTATGGTGTTTACATTCTTGTCTAGCGGACAGTAGCAGACAGATCCCCTCTCCCTAGAAGTTGGCATTTTGGACCCTAGAAAATGCTCCAAAGCTGAGATAATGTAATCATCACTTTTAAAATGCAGAGCACTGAAGTCCTTATCTATCTTGAGGAAGAGGTAGTAGTCTGAGGATTCAATGTCAGGTGAACAAAGCAGGTGTTGAAGGATTTTAAATCCACATTCCTGGACGACAGCTATCCCCACTGTCCTTCTGGAGTTACTCTTCTTGTCAGCTTTGCACATCAAATCTTACTGATGATTTTTTTGTTTTTGGCACAGTCAAAAAAGGCATAATAATGTCAATGTGACCCTTTTCCTTGTAGTTCATCATCAGCACTTGGTTTGGATCCCAGAAAACAGAGGCCATCCAGCGAGGCCAGCCTGTGAACCTCACTGTTTAGGCTTTGACAATCCAAACACTTTCTCAGAAGCCGGAAACCTGTTTTTTCAAATGGTGTTTGTCTCTTGTTGTAAGTAGTGAACCCAAGTATTATTTGGGATTATGGAATGCCAGAGAGACTTCAGGCTTTGAGAGTTAAAGGGACTTGGTAAGCTGACACATTTATAATTTGGAGTTCATAGGGAATAACTGCATTAATGCATCTCTGGAAGACCCGTGGCTCTTTTGCAATGTACTGTTGTGTTATCTGTTGATCTTTCAAGACCATGTCATCTTGTCAATGGTCTCCTGTGTAGTGACAGTGACTGGCCTTCCAGGATGGGAATCATCTTCCAGGCTCAAGCTGTCATAACTAAATTCAGCAGCACATATCTGAGCGATGTTGTAAGAGGGGGCATTTTCTCCTGGTGTTGCCTACATGTTCTTGTGGACATCCTTGGGTGAGTAACAAATGATCGCATGAAGGCTGATATGTCCATATATTTCCTCAGACAGTTGCAAGTTTTGATTACCCAAAACAGAAACAACACAACCACTATAACTTCCAACTTTCTGCATAACCACTCAAAGAGTTGAACTGCACATGCATTTAATGGGTGAAATCTTTGCTCATCTACTTCTACCTCAGGTAATGGACTTATTAATCAATCCTCTATGAGTCTTTAGCCTGCTGTCCTGACCAAACTGCTGCTGAAACAAGCAGATGAGATGAAAACATGTGAACGTTCAGTCTTCATGACAGTTATTGAGACAAAAAAGCACAACAGAACTACCATTTGCGCATAATGGAAAATTTATAATGTGATCTGTCTTCTGAAAAATCATCCATTCCAGTGATCCAAGTTTGTAGGTACTATAAATAAAAAAGAGGAAACAAATGCATTAGAATGTTAGATAATCCATAAATTAAAGCTGACTTAAATAAAACACAGTAGTTCATCAAAGCTACTACCTGAGTGTGATGCTGTGGTGGCCTGTGGTTACCAAGTCTCCACCATCTCCAATGACAGCACTACTATCACGGAAACCAAGATTTTTTTTCCTTTCCTTTTCTTTCTGGCTAGTGAAATGAATTGAGAGTATTGACATTTAGCTTTGGCACCTGAAGTTTAGTTTCTGGTCAGTGTGTAATGACATCATTACATGACTTAACACCCACACAACGTGTCATCGCAAGAGAAACCATGGACTTATGCAAAGGCCAAAAAATTACAACTCGTTTTTCTGAGGTTTAGTATTTTCCGATAATTTTGAAAATACAGAACACTTAAAGATATTTATGTTTAGTTGAAGAGGCACTGAAGACCTACAAACATTTTTTTTACATGACAAAGTTTACGTGAAATGCAAACATTTACTGTGGTTGGTTTTCATGACATAAAAAAAAACATATTTGAAGTGGTGGCCAGAAAATGCAAGAAATTTGACAACATCACCTTGTTTTAAACAAGCTAAATAATTTATAAATAATAATCAAATCAAATAAGCAGATTAATTAATAAATAGTTTGTGGAAGCTCAGAGTTTGAGAGATAACGAACATGCCATTTGAAGTAAAATTAACTTGTTTACTGTACAAATTGATTTAACAAGGACATATAATATGAATATTAAACTACACAACACTTGAAACTTTGGTAAAATGAGCTAAAAATAAATTTATTGAACATACTGGAGGAAACTTGGAATATATAATTTACATTTGTCGTACTGTAGGTGTTGTACTTGTGGCAAAGATGACTCAGTATCTTTTTTAGAGCCCTGGAGCTAAGAAAGTAAGGTACACAGTGCCCATCTGAAAGGATGAATTTTTTTCAGCCTTAATTTCAGCTATCTTGCACTATCAAAATCTACCTCATGGAAGATTTGTCATATAGGGAACGTTGGTTGATGACAGAGCTCTAGAAAGAACTTTCTTGACCTACTACAACAATAAAGGAAAGCAGGAGTAGGAAAGTGCGGTTACTTGTGGGACCGTGAAGATTTTTATGAGCAGTCTGAGGTTAGATCAAATGTAATAAATTATCATAGCATATTTAGCACAAATAATGCAGCTAAGTGGTTGACGGTACAGATAAAGCCATGACGGGAACAAACTAATATCAGTGATTGTTTAAAATTAACAACAGAAGCACAAAGAAGAATCAGCAATGGTAATAAAAAAATCACTGAAAAGAGGCAATGTTATGAGAACTTCAAATATAATCAGAAATGGTTTCTCATTGTGGGGGAGCAAACAAGCTCCAACTTCAACACTCTTATGATTGTGGTTCCAAAGATTAAACAAAATCTCACTAAACAGAAGAGCCTACAAAAACAGGAAATCTGCACAGGGTCAGATTTGAGTTCATCTCAGGATTTTAAAGTTTGCATCTGCAGCAATGTAAGTGAACAGATGTGGGTTTATAATAATCATAGTTTATCTAAAGAGATAAAGGTTAAATCCAAGTTGAATGTGATAAAAACATGAGGTGTCTTATAAATTAAACTTAATTTTGCTCCTAGTATTTGTAAAAAGGTAAACATTAACCTCAAAATCAATAGCTTATCTTTGGCGTGGGCAAGAGCATTGTAGTAAGACATGGAAAAATGCAGGGATGCCCCTATGTGGCAAAAAATCCAATGGATAGAAATTCCCCCACCCTACTCTTGTCAAATCCTGTGACATTCTTCATTTCATACTTCATTTTGGTGACTCCTAAAGAAACGTTAAAATTGAAACCTGACCTGAGAAGCACCCTGAACTTAGCAACAGAGAATAACTGACAGCATAGCTCAATGGACAGAGTGCAGTCTGATACACTAAACGGAGGTTTCTAGCATTGCCACCATTATGTGGGATTCTTGCGGGGAATCCCCAGGAGATCAGAGGAAACTTGTATCATAACTTCAGTCATTTATGCTTAGTTTTTGGCAACTAGTCATACTTTTTTTTAGGCATTGCTTCATTACTTGTCAAAGGAAAGGATGCAAATAAATGATTGAGTAATATAAACTGTGGAGCCAAAATAAAAATAAATATAGAAATAAAAGTCCACCTCTCACTCTTAAAACATGCTTCTGCTGACTATCATTTCAAAAACAGCAACCTTTTTTGCACCATCTGTTCTGTTTTTCAAAATTTTCATCATAAATCAGGGTTAGGGTTATCTCCACAGTTTGAAATCAACTGCTGCTTAAGACAAAACCCAGAGTAAAATATCATTTTATAGATACGTTTTTGGTCTGCTCATTCTGCTGAACAAAAAGGTATAACAAATTTATCTAAAGGTGGGAAACCAAACTGATATCTGCTATTACGTTTGCTTTGTTACTGATAAAAGCAGCTGTCAAAAAAGTTAACAAAATTTTTTTTTAGAAATTTCCTAACTCACAGTACAAGTTTCCATCCCTCTCTCTCTCTCACTCTCTCTATATACATACATATATAAAAAGCAGATTTACATATATGTAATCAAATTAATAATGACATTAAAGTAACACCATTTTTAAAAAAATCTAAGATTTTTTCAAACACAAAAAGATGTATTCAAAAGATTCAAAAGATGTATTCAAACTCTACACTCTTCAGTTAATACCATTAGACAGGCCACTCTGTGCCCACCTAATTTTTTTTACTTTTGGGTTTTCACCATGCAGTTGATGAGGGAAAAATGTTACATGATTAATAGGAAACAATAAGATGTTCCTACAAGAATACCTTTACTTGCCCACTCACATTTGTCAGCTACACACTATAAATCTGCCAGCTTTACAGGAGGCCACCACAAGCCACTGATCAACAGCACTATTGCACATCTTCACAGGACAACTGCAATCAAGCTATACAAAAGATAAAATGGAGCAGTGTTTTAGAATTGCCTTCTGGATGATGTTTCTTCTCACAGGATATCTTCAAGCGCAACCTGTTCCAGGTTGCAGGATTAAATCTGGTGACCTGGGTTTAGGATTGCTGAAAAGACTTTCATGTGTAAGTTACCTCACTATAAAAGCAACACATTCTGACAAACATTTTAGCTGATTAAAAATGTGTTAAAAAAAAATAGACTGAGATCAGGTGTCACAGTACAGGCAATGCTCTCACTGAAAGTGAATGGTAAAACGTTGTTGTTTTTTTTCTCCAATTGCAGAGTGGCACAACGAATTTCACTTCTCCAGTCATGGGAAGTGAAAAAAAAGAGGTAAGAAATCACTGCAGAGCATGTTCAAGTTTTCATGAAGGAGCTTCTTTTGCATTCTCTTCTTTCTTTTGAGAGACTGCACTCATAAGCTTTTGTTCGAAATCCTTGTTTCAGCTATTCTGACAGTAAATATAACTATAACACCAACAGCTCTAAATTTTAATGGGAACATCAATTTGCTCCTATTCAACCAATTTGTTAAACTTTGATACTAGGGACTATGAACTAAAGGACTGCTGTGTCTCTATTAGGAATGTTACGTTGCAGCCCTGGGGCTCCTCAGAAAAGGACTGCAAGATGCAGAGGAGAGCTGTAACGATGAATACGGGTACATTAACGTGACAATGGAGGCTTTAGAACAACCACCCTGCCTAAACATGGTGAGTATTGAAATACAAGCTATTTTATTCAAATCCCTCATTAAAATCCATGATTTGATGCTAAACAAGCCTTCTCTCCTCAGAACACAACAGGGTGCAGTTTTACCTCGAAGGTCAATGAGCAGTTTGGGCAATTTGTGAAAGAGACCGAGGATTTTTTTGAACAGTGGAATTCCAATCGTCGCGAGAACCCGTGATTCAACACTGGCCCTTGAATTGACAACTTTAATTTATTGTTATTTATTATAAATTATTGTTTAAATTGTGATTTTACTCACAGCTTTGAAACACTGCACTGAAGTTCTCAATTATTTATACTATTTATTTATTATGCAATTGATATTTGTAAAATTTTGCCAATAAAGTGTGAAGGATTACAACTGCTGTTCATGTTTTTTTCTTCTTAGGTATTAATGCATTTGCTCATGTGATGCAGTTCAGTACCATTATTGTCTCAAAACAGAGAAAAATGCTGATCATATACTACAGCAAGAAAAACAAACACCTTTATCAACTTGTGTAACTCATCTACTAGACTTGAGACTACAATAAGGGTAGCATACTAATGTGCAACTACTGGTGAAATATGTCACATTTTATTATGGGGGAACAAACTGTTTTTTATCAAAACCACACAGGTTTCTCTTCACTCCAGTTCCTTCATCCTAACCAAGTAGTTGCAGTTGCCTTGATTAAACTGTATTGTAACTCATGGGCAACAGATCAGAAATGTGAGATGATTTTACCATTTAAAATAAGAAATTATTGTGCTTAGGTTTACATCAAGAAAGCCAATTATCTCATGTACAAAAACAATTTTTGTGTCATCTTATTTGAATTTTGCAGTCTAAACAGATCTATTGTGTCATTTACTGACAGACAATGGATAACTCATTTGTCGCCTTGCCACAATAATTCCAATGTTTGTGCAGCGCATAGTCACCTAATCTGCACTAGTGATCAAAAGTGTCACAAGGGGGCGTCCTTTCATATCTTATACCATTGTCTCTGTGTGTCTTCAAAGTAATTTTGTAGATTGATGATGTAGTCTACAATGAGAAATCAGATTAGGCAGTTCAAAAAAGCAAAAATGATGACTGGCCCCTGGGAGATGACTGCTTTCTCCAACTGTACTTCTGAAAGATGTGACCGCTGCCTATGTACAGTTTAAAAACTTTGGTAATCCTTTCGGCAATAAATTTAGAATGCCAGGACACACACGATAGCAGATTTAAAATGGCTACAGCATTTAATTTTTTTTCCAAATTAAGCTCACTTTGGTTATTTTTAAAGCTTTATTTACAAGGGTACAAGGAAGTTTATTGGTCATTATACAACGGGTTGCATAATGAAATTTAAGTGATTTAGAGTGTAGTCACCTGCATTCAGTGGCAGTGAATGCTGCAGGGAACAAAAAAGACAAGGTAGAGGCAGTGGGAATACATTGACACCTGAGCAGAAAAGGGCAATGTTGAAATATAGAGTAAAAAATGATACAGCAGCAATAGATTACAGGTGCAAGTTGAAACTAACACACCAATAAAGTCATGAAGATCCACCACAACCTCTCAAATTTCAAGATGCACTTGAACCTTCAGGATGTAATGGCCAAGATGCAAACAAAGAGGTGCAAAGAGCTACTTTCAACACTAGCCTTTCAATAAATTTTAATAATTATGTCAAATTTTACACTTACATTACTGGATAAAACACATCACAATTTTTATATCAACACAAACTTGACACATACACATATACTATTTTAATACAGATATCTGTTTCAAAAAGACGTCAGTTATTTTTGCTGTTTTTACTTTTTATTGTGAAAATTCTCTTTTGCTCTTTTGCAAAGTATAATAAAGCACTTCTACTAAACTGTGATGAAAGCGAAGTTAAAAACTAATTGAGCAAAAAAAAAAAAAAAAACTTGAACAAAACATAAAATTCCATTCATGCTGAGCATGAGGGCCCAGCATTTAGTAATCATCTCTGTATGTCAGGCAAAAACTTTTTCAGTAGTTTTTTTCAGTGATCTAAGCCTTACATTATTGTGAATCATGGAGAGAGAGAGTTGAAAATGTTGTGGCTGTTTCACATATTTTTTATATGAAAAAGTAAGAAGTATCAGTTTATGACAAATATTTGCCCAACAGAACAGTGAGAGAAAGAAAAACCCTCTGCACCACAAACTAGGGACGGCCAACCTACTTTCATAAGAGGTTGAACTTATACGCTGTGCTACAATTGGCCACTTCAGGGATTTTACCATGCTGAAGTAGCATCATGTGAAAAAAAAAATTCCAAGAGTCATCTAGAGGAAAAACAATGCTGTACACATTAGGTGATACACATCCTATCCTGCCCACCCTTTCCACCCCACAGCTATATAAATTCAATACAGCACAGAGGTTAGGTAAACTAAAGCAACACTTTCACTGAGCAACTTGCATATTACACTGACAAGCCTTTAAGCTAAAAATGGAGCACTTTATTAGGACTGCTATTTGGATTGTAACTCTCTCTGGTTGTCTTCAAGCAGCGCCTCTAAGCATAAAGAATTTCAACATTGAGATTATGAGGAATTATGTCACATGTGTAAGTAATTTTAAACCATTTTTTTTCCCTGTTAATTTGCAAAGTTTCTGTCCTCTGCTAAACAGTCAAATGTTTCCTTTTGTCCAAACAGCCAGAAGATTCAAAATTCTACGCGCCAACAAATGTGAAGGTAAATGTTTGTTTTTATATTATGAATTTCTAGATTTACAGTTGATGGTGGTAATAATGATGAGTTTAAAATTAATAATAAGTCATGACAGAAATAAAAGTCATGCTGAGTACTCCCTAGCATCAAAGAAGCTCCAGGGTTTAGTTGAGCTTTTATAAACCACATGTGAAGGTTCTCTAGTACAGGAAATGAGCTTGTCAAGTGTTGGTTCTTCACACAGCTGCAAGAGCTTCTATTTGCTGACTTCTCAGTGTTCAGCCACAACCCTACATCAGTCAGAGCAGTGAGAGGAGGATAAAACATCATTATCTCTCGCACACAGGTAAACTGCATGACTGCAGGACTGGATTGCTTTATGAAAGAGCTCAATGGAACTGTCAAAGAGGAATGTGAAGACCTCCAGGAATACATAGACCAAACTGTCGAATCCTTGGAAGTTTTGATCAAAAAAAGACTGGACAATGAAGAAGGAAATGTAAGTTTTTGGGTTTTTTTTCCACACTGTATTAACATATCAAGTGCTGGTGACTAAGATAAATGTGACTATGAAAAGAAAAATGTTCAAATGGACTTGACTGACTTTCAATATTCTTCCTTAGGCACTAAAAAATTCCAATGATTGTGTCTGTGAGAACCGGTCTGAAGCTCCATTCACTATGTTTCTGGATCAAATGAAATCTCTACTTCAGCAGATAGAAAATGAAGCCTCAGCTTAAAAAAGAGGTTTCAGTCTGATACGACTGGGGTATCCTTCGTGCCATGGCTGCCTCATCAGCTGTCTTGAACAACACTGCAGGCCATACAAAGCAGCTATCATGGACTGCAGAGAATGGCCAACTTGACTTCATCTAATATGGGAAGAAGCGACCAACCACTGTAAGGAAAACATCCTAACGGTTAATGTGATCATACAACATGTGCAAATGTTAAATGG
This sequence comes from Acanthurus tennentii, assembly GCA_029783805.1. NCBI lineage: Eukaryota > Metazoa > Chordata > Actinopteri > Acanthuriformes > Acanthuridae > Acanthurus > Acanthurus tennentii. Next base: position 21,921,844 of record JAPZDZ010000026.1, on the reverse strand, counting down.
AGGGATATTAGGTGTATGGGTTTTTGATGATGCTGTGATTGTGAAAATTGTTCTAAAATAATTGTTTTTTTAACCATGTCCTTGCAATACGGACATAGGGAAACTAATTCTGAATGTATTTTTAAATTATTTTTATTACAAGTGTATACATTGTATATTATATTAATATGCAATTATGATTACATATTTTTTTCTGTAACTTTCACAGGAAAATGTTGTGAAGTAAATTCAAAGGTTCTCAGTCAATATGCAACAAGGTTTATTTGCGATGTACTCTTATAAAGGTTCAAACTTCTATTTATATATTTATGATTTATTTAATATGCTGTATGTTGGTGCTTTAAATCTGAAATGATAACTTAATAAATGTCAATATTTAACTTAAAGACTTTGTGTTGTCTTTAAAATCAAGGTCTTATAATGCAAAATAAGCTGGCAAGGGAAAGCTTGACAATGTTCTAATGTTATTACAAAAATCAACAAAAGATTGTTAGTTAAGCTCTTGTTTGCTGTTTGGTGGAGGGTTTTACTAAATAAAAAACACTTTTTGGACTAATATTATCTGTTTGGGATTTATCTACCGATTAAAAATACAAGATAAAAACTATGTCTCAGAGCAAGATTCTCTACACAGCGTTTGCAGTAATGCAAATAATGTGGGAGAGGAATTGGCATGTGGGAGGCTTAGTTTCTTAAACGTTTCGGGACAATTTTACTCGTCTACCCAGAAGAGTTTTATGTATGGAAAATCAAGTCATAACAAAGTTACAGGCAAGTTATTTTGGGAACAAATACAGATTCTGTGTAGTCCCAGTCTCCTAATCATGCCACAGTAAATTCTACTTTACTGTTAGTCTGTATTAGCAGATTAGCTGTTTTTTCTTGTTTTTTTAGTAGCTTGATAGCAAATACTTTTTTGTAAACTAAAACAGCTGCAACACATTAGCTGTGTAAGCAGTGTGTGTTTGTCACAGAACTGTCTGGCAAGCGTGTTCATAGATTAGAGGAGCCACAAAGCATGAGACACACAACCCACATGTGGACACAACGGTGGGTCATCCAAAGACATGGGGTCTCACATATTTTAAACTTGTGACAAGCATGACAAGAAATAGACTGGAAATGATCGGTCTATAGTCATACTGACATCATACCTACAATATTACACCTTTCACTGCAGTTTCAATATCTATATTTATGGAGCATGTAACAGACATGAAACAAAAATTAAAACAAAAAAAAAAATCAGTAAAGCCCCCCCCCCTTCATATCATATAATTTTAGATTTATATGTAAGGGCATCTAGAGAGAGGCTAATTAGGCCACAATAAGTAAGATATTCTTTTGGAAAAAGATGGGCAGCTGTGCTGCTTGTGCACAGTGGTAAGGGCAGCAGAGTTTGCCCATTCATCCCATCCTTGAGTTCATTCAGTCCCAGGGGACGTTTGTGTCAAATTCAAAGAAATTTCTTCAAGGCCTTCCAAGAATATCTAGTTGACCAGAATAGGCCGGATGAACCTAAAGTATATATGTTCAGATGGACAACCAAAATATACAGTGCCTCCATCATATAGGTCACCAAAAAGAATGGCTAAAAAATGTTTTTTAATATTAAAAATGTGGCTCTGTTATATGGTTTAATATAAAACTGGTGGCATTAACAAAAAAATGTAAAGCTCTGAGCTGATACTCCTTGTCCTTTCAAAGGGACCTTTCCATATCTAAAAGTTTTCTCTGCCCACTATCCATCTTTTAAGAAGGTATTTTGTGCACTGTAATGTTATTTTCTTTTAGCCATAGGCACATTTAAATAATTAGTTTTCCATTCAATTTAAATATTCAACTTGTTAGATTGTACATACAAAATGGCCCATGGAGTTTCGAATCCAGCCACAATTTACAAGAATACAGCACTTCTTACCCCTCCCTCTGCACAGCATAGGTGCTGCAGCTCAGGTCTTGTATGCTTTCACTTTGTAAACCACATCAAGAGAGTTGCATATCCTGTTTATCTCTAAACCTACTAGTATCACCTCAGTGACTGATGCCAAAAAAAGAGAGAAAAATAGCAAGGCCCTTTTTTGGGTTGTGCTGCTTCTGTTCAATCTCCTACTGTTTGGGATAGTTCAATAAGTAAATAAAATCAATTTTGTTATATACTCTATATCAGAATAACATTTCAAGGCCAAGACCTCTAACCAAAATCAAACTTTCCACATAAAAAGTTAGAGACAAAAGTTAAAATTTTTAACATACTTTTAGTGACAACATGGAAACTTCTTTAAGCGAAAACAAATTTCAGCAACACAAGAAAACATTGGAAGGTAGCATCAAGTTACTTAAAAAACATTCTGAATCTGCAGTTCACAGTTCTAAAATACTTTGCTATTGTACTGTAAGGACAACTTTAAGTTTGTTGCTCAGTGTTTGACCCAAACAAGAGGATTTCTTTATGTTTGAGAGAGTTCCTACATCAGATATTGACAGGGCAATTATTAATAACTTATTGTTTACAGTTTTTTGCACAATGAAAAGCAACAAAAAGAATTTAAATAATAAATTATTTGCAACATGTGCTAGCTGCAGGAGGAAAGAGGGCAGTTAACATGCCGCATCTTACAAAAGATGATCTTTAGTATAAAATGCATCAAGTCAAATCTAAAAAGAGTTTCCTCTCTGCATCATCATTTTAAGTCGGTCGCAAGATGCACACAACCATCTCCTCAACATAATCCAACACAAAAACATCAAAGACATCATGTACATCTGTAGCAGAATACAATCAAAGTTATAAATATTCTATTCTAATAAAAGTAATCTGCACTTAACCATTTTACTACATTGCATAACTGACATAAAGCTACAAACAATGAAAGGTGCTACCAGGGTTTGGTGCACAGAATTACACTTTACAATCACACTTGGTGCTGCATAATGTGACATGTTAAAAGGAGGCAAATAATATAAAAACCTTGAGGTGTACATACAACTGAAAGACTTGATCCTCAGACACAATTCCCTCGTTGCACTGGTTATCCCCTTTCTTGGCCCAGCCAGTAGGAAGTAAATATACCACTCCATTCACAAGACTGCTTAACACTTAAGAGTAAATAGCTCACTGCACCAAAAACACAGGAAACCCAAGCATTTCCTGTATGCGTATGAGGCAAGTCAACAGTTTGCATCAACACGTAGGGTCAATCAGTTTGAAAACGTCTACAAGAAGCCAGATCTCTGCATAATACAGTCTGTGTCCCCAAAAACGTGGGGAAATCAGCTATTCTAAATCATTAAATACTGGTCAAGGCTTTAGGCATGTAAAGCCAACCACTTTATGTGTACATCAACAACTACTCATTTTAAAGCAGTATTCCATAATGCAGTTTTACTTTGATAAAGCAACTCACAGCAGGAAGTGCCATTTTAAATATAGCAGTCTGTTGTGCCAACATAGTACCAGCTAGTCACAGCTGTTCTTTAGCTTCTTTAAATCTTGAGCTTTACCAGGCAGGACAAGTCACAGCTTCTTAGGTGTTGTCATGGCAGAGCCGTGGTGGGAACTAATGTTAGGAGAGCAAGGGCAATTTTTTTCTTTGAATGGAAGCAGGAAAGCATCAATTACCTTTTTTCTATTATGAAAGTCTACTGCAGGTCTTTGTTTTCTGCAACAAAGATTCGATAATGGCTGAATTCATGAAGTCATAGCTCAAGTAGAGATAGTGCAACAAATTACAACCTTAAGTAGAAGTTACTGTTGATTTTTCACTCAAACTAACAACCAAATTACTGTTTAGCAGGTGCAAAAGGCATTTACATAACTTAAAAAGTGCTGACACAGTACCAAAACAACATTTATTTAAACAAGCACTTGTAATTTCATCCTTGCAACCTGTTTTCATATTGCATATAGATTTTTCCCCCAAACAAATATCTATCATGTTAAATGTTGAAATTATCATCCACTAATTGAAAATTCTTATTTTCTATTATGTCTAAGTTGTAATGAAACAGATCCAGTAGTAAGAAACCACATTGGGTCATCACCCTAACAAGCCCTAGTTGTTGGGTCATGATGAAATATTGGTCATGATAAGCAGATGATTACCTATCATAGGTATCAGTTACAAAAAATCCATATTGTGCATTCCTAGATTTCAACAAACTACTAAGAGCTTTGGGCAAATGGCACACAGTATGTTGAACACTCATGTTAAACACTTGCTCAATCTTTTCCTCTTAACAAAAAAGATCCAGGCAGCATAACATCCATACCCTGAACACAGGCTGTAGTCTTGTTTTGATTGTCCCATTTCACTTTCATCCCAAATAGCATTCCTCTTGTCCTGCTGTTAAAGCTATTGCATTTCTTTTTTGGGATATAATGCTGGGATATAATGACAAGAGTAGAAAACCTTGACCTTTAGAGTGTTTCTGATCCCTTTTGCATTTTAACTAAATAAATAAATACTGCACACAAGCATCTGAGTTTAGATTGATTTATTTTATTGATTTAAATCCTTGCATTAGCCTTGGCTTACTAAGGCTCAAATTATGAACTGTAGTTTACAGTATCAAGGGTTAAATGAAATTACAGCATAATCACACAAGAGCAGAAAGTTAAGTGACATATTGATTTTGATGACGTTTAAGAACTTTAACTAAACTAACTAGTCAGAAGACTTAGGACTTAAAAGGCAGAGTCCAAATTACAAATGTAATGAAACTTGCATCGTATGTGGTTATTTTCCATTACAGACAAGAGCATCAAACATTATCTGAAATACTTAACCAATGTAATTAGTGCAATTTTTCTTCAACTACCCTGTCAAAATCCCTAATTGAACTGGCTCTTTGCTTTAAAAAAATGTGTATTTATACAAATGTTTGGTATGTGTATTCTTTTGAAATTTTCAAACTGACCCTGAGGTTCAATACTCAAATAAGGATTCCAAACACAAACTATCCCTACTTAGAAACCACAACGGAAACGTATTAATGCCGGCACAATGAAATTCAGGTGATGCTTTAAGCTTTTAATTTAGTTTTAAACATTTTACTTGAACATAATGAATGCAGGCTTTTTCGTGCAAAATGAAGCTTAAATTACATGCTAAAATTATCACTAACTGAAAGCTTGACCAACCAAGACCCAAAGCCCTGCTGCAACAGGTACGCCCTCAGCACACTCTTGGCCTCCTGGTATGGCTTCGCCATCCTCTTCAGTGAAAAAAACAACAACAGAAGAAGCATGAATAATAACCACCCTAAAAAAGAACTTTTCCAAAGCTACTGAGATTACCTTGGCTTCTCTGTAGGAGCTTGTGGCCAGCAGGTCCTGCCTTTGGGCCTCTTTGGCCACCAATTTGAAGCGGTGCAGCATTGCTGCTTTGCACAGACGGCTTGCCAGAGCTGAACCACTCTTAAAGGGAGAACTACAAGAAAAGAAAAGAAATAGCAAAGTAAAACCCTGCTCAGCTACACAGCTAAACTTAACCAGCCCATTAGGCTACCTCGTTTTAATGTGAAGTGATTGTTATATACTTAAATAGTCCACAGTAATTTTCATGAATTCTATCAACAGCAAGTCCTGAAGTGCTATTACTCATTTTTGAGTAACAGCACTTAATCCTTTTAAAGAGAAAAGCTAGCCAGCTATCAGCTTTACAACACACAAGCACTACACCAACATTAACCAGTTGCCAGTAAAATGTGTCTTGCAGAATTGCTTGATTTCAATATAACACCTAACATTCAGCTACGAAAAGTCATCCTTACTCTTCTACTGTCTTGCCCTGAAGGCCATCCACAACCTCCAAGGAGCTGTCTCCTTCACTCCAGTTGATACCATGGGTCAGCTGTCCACTGTCAGTGTTGTTGGTAGCCACAGAAGGCACCAGGCTTATGTGGGGCCTTATCATGCAGTAGAACATGGGCAGCTGGGAGGTAATCCCCTCCACACGCTGGCACACAGAGATCTCCATGCCACGAATATCACTGCACTCAGAGTCACCTGTATGATATAAGATATTTAAAGTTGATGAAAAAAAAACCTTAGTATATGTATACCAGGATTACCTTTGGATTATGGAGTCAGTTAATTTTATATTCTTTTTTGACAATGCCGGTGCCATGCCTCTTTTTCTATCAAGGCCTTGTGCCAGGTACTTATTATATGCTCTGAGTGGAGACCTGCACAAATAGTCCCTACCATGGCATCAGTCTTTGAACAGGCTTTATTACACCAGCATGGTCAGAGTTTAGAAAAAAAATAAGAGGAACAGAACTGGAATGGACTATCATCCTTTACATGCCCTTGCACAAAAGTCTCATATTCCTAGTCTGAGGAGTGTGGTTGGACTTGTTGACTTACCAATGAGGATGCTCTGAACATAGATGGGCTCAATAAAGTGGCTGAGCAAGGCTCCCTGGTATCCTAGCACCTGCCACTGAGTGAGTTTGTCTGTGGCAGACATGCTGACCACTTTGGAGGCAGAGTGATCAAAGGCTGATGAGAAAACTGAGAACACCTTCAAAGGACGCAATTTTTTAGTTAGTTTAGCAGTGGAAGTAGTGTTTCTATTACAATTTATTTTATGATTCCATTATGCATTTAGAAAAAGAAAATCACCTTGCCCTCCACTGACAGGTGTAGGCTAATCTCGTTGTTCACTTGCCAAGCCGAAATGGAGAGTGGGTTCAGGCGCCTGAGAACAGAACACAGAGCTTACGCTAGGGCTGGGCAATATGGCCTAAAGAAAAATCTCACATTTTTTTTTTTACAAACAATCCCGATTCACAATTTAAATTTATTTTTTTCACCCCCTACCTAAATTCAATTTGCAGATGACAAAGATATTGTTCAAAACAAGTTTAAATTTTATTTTGCTTAAATTTTCCATTCTGGGGTTTAAGTTACATAAACAAGCCGCAAAAAAAAAGAGATGGCAAGCCCTGCCTGCCATTGTAAACAGTGACAATGTAACTTATCAGTAAGCTTTATCTAGTTTCAAAAAGACACAATGCACTCTAAAACTAAAAGCCACAAACCCAAACCAATTCCAAATAACTGAAGATACTTTTCCTTTCTTCGGAGTGAGATCTGCATCACTCGCCGCCATGTTGTTTGTGTATAAAGCGGTGGGAGGGGGACGCACACTCTGAGCTCTCTGAACTACAGGAGCCCAGCAGGCAGGCGTTGGTGGCGGATATTGATGAGAAAATTGATTTTCATTAAAATAAACCAACATTAAGTACAAATTCGAATTAATCGATAAAATCGATTTATCGCCCAGCCCTAGCTTACACATATGGTTGAGAGGAAAACAACAAAGCAAGCTTGAGGAAGGACTGTATGCCAGTGACCACATGAGTAGTTAACTAAATATAAAATCCTACTATCACTCCAGTCACATTTTTTTCTTACCCAAGACCACTGCATCACCTGATATCTATGCTTGGTAAGAAATAGCAGTGAAACCCTCCAAAGGATGATGCTAATAATTACAACTCACATCTTGGAAGGGATCTGAGCCGCACCCTTTGGCAGCTGGTTCACATAGAGGTGGAGGCCGATGCCACTCTTCAGATTTAAGAGGCCACTGCTGGTGTTCTGCTGGAAGACTGACTTCTCCCTAAGATTGGCTGTTTTGCTAAAGAACATCAACAGGTGCCGGTACAGAAACCTGACAGTAGAGCATTAGAATGACCATTAGTTTACATTTGAAATAAAAGAAGTGGGGTATAAGCATTCAAAAGTGAAGACCTTCACCGTTGCAGAAAAGATCATCATATTATCTGCTATGATTGAGCCAAGAAAAAGTCAATCCAATGTGAATCATCTGCAAAAAAACAGATGCCACACACTCTACACCTGAAACATTCCTGTTTATACCTTTTTCTAAAGCTCACTGTACTTAACAATATCAAATTTAAAACACTATTTCCCCTATGAAAACCTGAGAAGTGGTTACCTGGAACTTCAGAGGCTTTTTACTCTATTTTCCTGTTTTCGGGCTTCTTCAAGTTATGTGTGGTTCAAAATATTAACCATAGCTGTTTAAATTTTTAATGGTTCACTATCTGACGAAACTTTTTTCTACACCACATAAACACAAAACTATGTTACACCAGTGATAACTTAAAATCTTCAGAATTTAAGTTGAAAGATACATAGATTGGTAAATTCATCTATTTAAATAATTACATATTAGTGGCTATTAGCAATATGCAAATTACAGACAGCCTTAAAACAGTTTGAAATAAATCCTTAAGGTTTGTTTAACAGCATAATGGTCAACTTTGGGATATTTTTCTCCATTGGTTAAGAAACATTTTCCAGTTAGAATAATTTGGGATCCGGCGTCTTCTCTGCATATTGAAGCCGAGGTATGAGATTCCTAGCCATACGCATATCACAGACACGGTGCGACCAAAGCTGCACGACTTTGTGACAAAACACATCCACAACCTGTTGCATGACGTTAAAACTTCAAAACTTTAAGCTTCACCATGGACATTTGGAGCAGCAGCGTCAGCCCAATGTCTCTCATCAGCCTGACTGCAAAGTGGATCGACGATGATTTTAAGCTTACAGTACATGTGGCAGTGCCATGTTTATAGAAGCACTGATGTTAAATGTCAGTACATGACAATTTTGTTAAATTTGTGTTTGTACTGCAGTGAAACTTGTGACAGTCACCCAGGTACAGGAAAAACATACTGAGGAATGTTGTTCAAATAACAGACGATATCTGTGGAAAAATAAAAAAAAATTCTAAGTAACTTTATATGTAATGGTGTAAGTACTTGTTATTGGTATCAGTGAGTACTCAGATCAAAAGTATTGGTATCGTATCAGTTTGAAAAAAGTGGTATCGTTGCATCCCTAGTTAGAGATCCATTTCTAAGGCTTTGGGACTCCAGCAAACCACAGTGAAAGCCAGTATTGGAGAATGGAGAAAACTTGGAACAGTGGTGAACCTTCCCAGGAGTAAATTACTCCAAGAGCACGTAGACAACTCATCCAGGAGGTCACAAAAGAACCCAGAACAATGTATAAAGAACTGCAGGCCGCACTTGCCTCAGTTAATGTCAGTTTCTATGACTCAACAATAAGAAAGACACAGGGCGAAAATGGCATCCATGGGAGAGTTCCAAGGTTAAAACCACTGCTGATCAAAAAGAATACAAAGGCTCGTCTCACGTTTGCAAAAAACATCTTGATGATCCCAAGACTTTTGGAAAAATATTTTGTAAACTGACAAGACAAAAGTTGAACTTTTTAGAAGGTGTGTGTCCCGTCACACCTGGCCATGGTCTTAGACTGCTTTGCTGTTTCATTCATGACCTTAAACAGGCCATTTATGCTCGAAAACCCTCCAATGTGTCTGGATTAAAACTATTATGTAAAGTAGAGTGGGCCAAAACTCCTCCACAGCGTTGTAAAAGACTTTAAGTGTGGAAAACATGCAAAAAAGTAAGAAATCAGGAAAGGGGCAAACACTTTTTCACACCACTGTACGTAAAATACATCGGCTTGATTAGGGTTTGTAAATTGTACATCATGGCAATCAAACTAACAAGGCAATTTGTTAACGTGTAATCTCAGAGCATTGGGGAAATGCGAATGAAACAACAGGAAACGTAACCACATTCAGAGTCATTTTCAGAGACATTTGTAGGCCATTGAGGTCAATACGTGTCTACCTACACTCACCAACAAAAAGGTACACGTTTAAAAAATATGTCATCTGTGTGACTACATTTTACAGAATATTATTGAGAATGTTAAAACCGGTGTGTAAGGGATCATGAAAAACAAGTTTGTCATTACTTGTAGGAAAAGCGAAAGAGCTTCTAGAAATGCTATCATTTATTTTGATTTTAAAAACAAATTCTGAATCCTCTTTACTTCAAGCACTTAGGAACCATCATTGCCTTACATGAACGAATAACAATTTTACAGAATAAATAAACACGGGGTCAGATTTCCAACTTACCTCATAAGCGATCTCCTTGCAGTTACCACTGCATGTGAATCGTGCACAATCCGCCCATTGGAGGAGGCAGTCTCTTTGGTATTGAAGCTCCCAGTGCCAAAAGCAACAACTTCACATCCACTAGCTGGAGAGAGACAGAACTTGTTACTGAGGTAAAAACAGCCCTCTGAGCTTGCAAACACCCAACTGTTGAACAGACTGTAACACCTAAGATTATTTGTAGGCATTTTGTTGAAGATAGATATTGGTCAATGAAATGTAATTTAAGATTAATCTACCTACTGTAAAAATGTTTACAAAATCAGACTTCAGACCATAATGAAACCCCAGACTTTCTCCTTCTGATTGATCACTTACAAGTTTGAATGATAAATGCTGCTGCAGTGCCTGCACAAGCAGAGAACTCTGGATGGCTGTTCATCAGTTTAGTGAGCTGATCCCTGACAGCATGTGGAATCTGAAGGTTGAAGGAGTTCTTCCATTCTGAAAACAGAGATAATAAAGGAAAAACTAACAAATATAACTGTTTTTAACTGATCTCATCCCTAATACAGTGAACAAGAAAGATGTGTATATTCTGCACTGCATGTAGCTGTACATCATTTCCTGCCCTCTCCCTTTTTGTTCCATTCACCTATTTACGACAGATTGTTTTTTGCTGTTTTGGCTGTATTTCCAAGCTTAGGTTTGAAATCAAAAAAGATTTGGAAATAAGTCATGAATAAACTTACAACAGGATGTTTCTGTGCAGTGCCACATGACTCTGTCTTTCTGATTAAAAAGATTCAAACTTTAATTCTAAATTCATACTATGCAGTAAGAAATAGACTCAGAGTGTCATATGGAAATCAATAATTACCGCGGCAGGCTTTATAAGGATGGATGTCAGAGATACAGGACTGCTCTTTTACTGGCAGGGGCGGAGGGACACCTGAGGTAAAAGAACCAAAAACACAATTGATATAGAAGTCAGTGATGATCCACCTAATTTTTAAAACAGGTTCAGCAGGTTTATTCTTCGTCTACATCTCTTTCCTATTTTAATTTCCACTGTAAATGGTAGCAAGGCAAAGTCATACAAGAGCATGTTCTCAGTCATGCTTCCTTGTGTAAGTAAATATTACTTAAATTAGTTCAGCTTTCTAGTTTGTTCTCAGTAATCAATGCTTCTTTAAGTGGTGATTTTAGGTCTTTAAGAACCATGTGCACTCTTATTTTCTTCCTCAAATAAGTTTCCTGTTTTCGTGATTTCACTGTCATCAAAGTATGAACATAACAAGAAACCTCCTTCATGGAGGATGTTAAAATGTGTTACCAGTTTTTCTCTTCTTTTAGTAAGATAACCAATATCCTAAATAGCATGATATCTTCCCTAGAGGAGACTAAGTAAATTTTACTTTTGCTCACCACAACACAAAAATGTGCTGAATCACCAGCATTAATAAACTTCAGCAGCATGGTCTGCTGTGTAAACAAAAACAAAACAACATAACAACCTAACCCGATGCTTCAGGAAGGACAGAGTTCAAGTTTTCCAAAGTGGGCAACAGATCCTCCAAGGCAAGCACTGCTGCTTTGAGCCGAGCCTCCTTCTTGTTTATTCCCATGCCTGTCTTGTACTCCACCCCATCAATCACAGCACAAAAGGCAAAATAAAGTCCTGGTATGTTCCCTGAGGAGACAAAAGTTTGAAATTTGACTGGAGACAAATCATCAACTCTGGCTGTATCTTTTTTTATTTTTTTTATTTGACAGATGCTGCTTATAAATTTAACTATAGCCTTGTATGAATTACTAACAGCAGTCATGTTCTCTGAAGTGAATTTGAACGCAAAGAGACATTCTGAGGAGCTTCACCTGTGGTCACTGTTTCCTTCAGTTCTAAGTGGAACTGCAAAGTCTGGGCAAGCTGATGGAGCAAAGACACGCCATTCACTTCCCCTTGCCTGTATCTTTCAATCAATGTTTTAGGTGGAACTTTGGGTTTGAAGGCAGGACCTTGTTGAAATAAGACAAGTATGGAGTTAGTTAACATCTTACACCTGTAATTTGACTGTAGCAGAAAAACACAGTCCTTGCAATGGAATCCAGACCTCACAAGGAATAAAAGTAGTCTGGAAGTTGTTATCTGGATTAGTAATTAAATAACTTATCACTGGAAATAGATATTGCTAGTATAGAGATATAGGTATAAATAAATAGATGTAGAATTTCTAGCAAATCACATTGTGAAACTTGGATGTACCTCTCTTGTGAGGATTACTGGAAGTAGACATTGGTTCATTGGATTCAGTCTGCTCCGACATCGGAGGCAGATTTTTCCTGAGGATCTGGGCAAAAGAAGCTCCCCTGGAACTTCTGGTTTGACCCGATCCAAACATCCTCCAAATAATACTGAAATGACGTTTCCAAGATTTAAATTATACTGCCAAACACAGACATATTGGCTAGCCTGACAACTCATACAGGTTCCTTAGCCTTAGATCTTGAACAAATGGTTCAAGAACATTCTTTGACTAGGTTTAGAGTAACCAGCTTAGCCTGTCTGCAAGTGATGTGCCTATTATATATTCAAAGTACTTGTAACAATACCAATATTCTTCTTTTGGACGTTAATTTAACATCTAATATTAAGCATAAGGCTGCAAGCTGCTAGCTAATACTCAATATAGTCAGAGTCAACGTTAGCTTAAACAGTTCATTTAGCTACCTTTCACTAGTGGTTGCGGAGGCCATTTGGAGTTAACATTAGCTTGGTGTTTTAGCTTTAAACAATGCCTTACGTATAATGTTACCACAGGATTAGTATTAAGTTCAAAGCAACATGACATAAAACGGTTACTTCATGCGGGTATTACAAGTCATGATAACATTAACATATAGCCTATAAAATAGACTTTCCACACTCACCAAGCCAAAAATCCCCGCCACTCACAGTGTTGGTCAAACCTCAGTCGGGTCCGATGGAGTCTCACCGTCCAGACGATGCCGTGAACGTGGGCGTGTCTAACGCACGTGCGCTTATGTTTGAATGATTGCAGCTCTGTGTAGCAACACGACGAATAGCGGTGTTTGAAAAAAAAAAACAATGCTGGCTGTATTATGCTTTAAATTTAGCCACAAATTCTCTTTAATCAACAATACGCTGGTTTTCCTAAATGCGGAGTCTCACTCATCAATTAACGATAACATTAGCTAAAACCCAATGAGTGATGGGAACTTTGGCCAAGGGTTCCCGCCTTAATAAACTAACGTAATTCTTCTGATCTATCCCTTCGAAAATTACCATTTTAGTATCAGAATACTTTCAATATGTGAGAGTCCTGTTTATACTTTGGTGGCTCTAGGTCGAAAGAGTCATAATTACTTACATTCAGGTGTCCAGTTGGAGTGATTAGGGTAGTGCAGGAATTACTGTTTAAACCCGGAAATAAGTATCTTTGAATTTCCGGTTCCGTTGTTGTTTGAATAGGGTTTTTGTTCAGATGTTTAGATTGGTCTGTGGTTAACACATGCTGGAGGCACTTACACGTTCTGCGCATCTAGGGCATGCAAAATGTTATTTTAAACGTCACTTTCAATTTAGAAACTTATACACGTCTAAAAAAAAGGCAGCTGCTAACA
>JAPZDZ010000026.1:21894893-21905051 GCA_029783805.1 Acanthurus tennentii | reverse complement strand
ACTGACACATACTACTGAGATTAAGGAAAACTCCATCTGTTTTCTGCTAATTTTCAGTTACTTTTGGATAATCATGTAAAATTGGAAAAAAGTGAACATTTAAAATAAAAATAACTTAATGAATTTGCCAAGAAACAATGTTTGAACTACTTTTTTGTTTACTATATCATTATTATTATTACAAATGTTCATAATTAAAACAGAAACTACATGGGAAACATTACACTTTGTTTATATCATTCATTTTTATTTGACAATATCCGTTTACTGCATTGTGGACAGCAAATGTGCTTCAAAAGTGCCAATTATAGACCTTCAAGTTTAGGATTCATGATCAGAAATAAAAATCCAGCTTTTTGGGCTCAATTTGTAATGGAAAGATAGAAATATGTCTTTCAAGAAGGATATACACATAATGGGCTATAGTTAGCCACACTAACCGCTTTACTGCACAGAATGCCCCCAGACCATCAGAAACCAGAGCCTAGCGCCCCATGGCTAACGCATGTTTGCTCTGACAGCATCCCACCATTGATAAATAACAGCAGCTCTTCTTAAGCCTGCTGGTACAGTCGCGTTCAGCTGCAGCTCTCCAATGCGTCTCCACAGCCAAGATTGAATCTTCCCCATTCATTAGACTAAGTGGATGAGGCTCTCTAATAGGGGCTCCCTTCCCCTCAATAATTGCCGTTGATTGGCGTAAATTAGACCCTAGTTGCCAGACGAGTGATTCTCGACGACGATAATCCGATTCCCAACTCAAACTAATAGGATTTTAACTCTGGCTTTGGCCTAATGTCCGTCTGCAAACCCTGGCTATGGCCCTATGCCCCATCTACTCGACGTCCTCTGGATCATATCTGGGCCAGGCCAGGCCAAGCTGAAGCTGCAGCGGTGTATGAATTCAGCAGGGTTAGGGGTCAGGTCATCGCCACCTTCCGTCTCATGCTCGCAGTGACTCATCCCCTGCAAGACATTCCTGGCATCAATTGGACATTCATGTGTGTCACTTACATCATAACGGGAGCATGCATGCGAATGAGGCTGGAGTCTGCTGGAGCACAGAGCGGATGTCGGATGTCTTCGGCTGACATGTAGTTCCAGCTCAGGCCTGGATAGCAAATGATAAGACCTGTGAAAGCCGTGATTTTGGAGTGAGTGGACATCAATCAAACTCGACAAACAGGCTCTTCAATCCCAGAGGTCTCTGTTATGTTCCAGAGGCAGCTGTCACACTCGTCGTACTGATAGTAACTGCTCAACCCTGGTTTAACACATTAAAAGGCTGCTTTATATTACCAGTTGCATAATGTTAGCCAACTGAATATTTGTCAAACAGTGTATTAGCATGCTCTAAACCATTTGCAGTCTTCTGATGCTAGCTAGAAATAAAAACAAAATATGAATGGACTTTATGAACAAGTCCAACCAGTCAAATTTTTGCCTCACAAAAAAAAAGAGAAATATAAATGAAGCACTACACACAGTGGCATCAAATACAAACATTCAAGTCCTTTACCACATAAGAACTGAAAAAGGGAACAACTGCTTCTTATGTTTTAGTGCTTGTTTGTTTGATGTGACGTGGGATTGAAAAGGAGCAGAAATGCCACCCAATTTTAACATCCACCCTCGGTAACCAGTGTGGCATTTCTCCATGTGACTTCCCAACAACATGAAGACTATAAGAGCAGCACCCAAATGTTCTTTTGTCATTCAGTTGATAAGGGGACGGTGCTACTACTAAGGCCCGAGGACTAATGAATCTCCACTCCATTACGGCTGAATCGGACAGATTGCTCTCCCGGAGAAATGAATTGAGTTTTTTGTATTTGTGAGATCATTCTCCCTCCATTAACTGCTCTTTATCCCGTCTCTTCATCACAGGCAAATCAGGTTAGGCAGCCATGATTAGCTGGGGTGGCCTCCCTTTTTAAAAGGTAATTGGGTTTGGCGGCTCAGCTGATAGTGCCATTAGGACCAATAAAGGCTGGGCTTGGCTCATCGAGTGAAACAGATTCTTCAGCAGCAGATGGCAGACGGAGGGAGAGGGCTCTGATGCACTGAGGCCAAAAACAAAGTTTGTGTAACCAAAGTAGTTTGGGGGCATCCTCTCTAACACAACCCCCACAACGCAGTCACACACACATACACACACACACACACACACAGGCACACACACACACACACCTTTACTCATCCACCTTCATATTTTTATCTTTCAAAAGCACTAATGGCGACATTTTCAGAGGGAGACAATAAAGCTTTTAATATGCCGAACACTGATCACAAAACGATTCAGCCATTAAAATGTCTTTTTTTTCTTTTTAATTGGAATAATTAATCATTCACACAGAAAATTTTAATGGTATACTTGGGGCTATGATGTCACAGAGGACTGAAAAGGGGTAGGACTAATGATATCTGGGAAATCATTTTCCTCACAACAATGTTGTGTAACACCTTTTTTTTTGTTGCTTTGTTAACTCTTCATTTCTGTAATTTTCATTCTAACCCGGTGGTACGTTAAAACGACAATCAGCAGTTGATAAAGATCAAAGATGTCGAACGAAGACGTGCAGCGTGACCGACGATCGATCCAACCCAACTGTATCATCTCCTGTCATCTGGACTAAAGGAAAGGTGAACTAGCCAATTCCGAGAAATCTTGCGAAGCCCCAGATAGCCTTACTGCATCTGGGGCTTCGTCCTATAGGAAAAGGTGCATTAGTGGTGACAGGAGGGCCGGTGGGGACTGGTGCTGATGGGAGATTTAGACGGCTGGAGGTGGGCTTGTGTATTATGTGGCTGGCCATTGCTGTGACTGTCTCTCTCTTATCTCTTGCACTGAGGGGGTTCAATCCTCACCGCCCCTCTTATCTGCGGGTCAGACTTAGTTTCTCCCCTTTTCCTTCCCGGAATCGTCCCGGTTTAGCGGACTGGGTCATTGGTCACGTGAAAGGTGACTCTGTTGCCTTTCTTTTTTTTCCCCCCTTCATTGCAATCAACTGCAAAGTTTGTATAGAAGCCATCTTTTTAGTATCATCTTTAAATCATTTGCGGGATTTGATTTCAAGACATACTGCATTCATAACATGATCAACTGGGTTTCTGTTGACCTTATCAACCTTGTGGATGGTTATTTTTGATTTGCTGCAAAATCAAACAAGCCAAGTCAATGAAAGGCCACTTCCTTTTTTACTTTGTTATTACATCTTTTTACAATATGTTTTTCCAGAGCATGAGATAAACAAAACCTATAAATATAATGGAAATGCAGTCATCTGTTTTTCTTCCATGCATCTGTTTCTGTGCCTGCATGCACATGCGGTGATGTATTGCCAAAGCACAACCAGAGGATTGCAGTACATTTTCACCTGAGAGCTGCACATTTCCAGCCCTCCTAAATAAAACATTGTGTCGCCAGGCGCCGGTAAGTGTCCCTCAATGAGCAGAGGGAGGAAGGGCGAGGGTAAAAAGCGTCCAGGTTAAGTTGTTTGAAAGGCCCCGGGTATTAAGAGGCATTTTACACTTAAGAAGTTGGTTTCGCTGGGTTTTCTGTTTCCCCTCTTATTGATTGATGCTCAACTATCAATGCATAATAGAAAAGCACTCAGAGCAAATGCAGGGTTATGGCCTTGGGAGGGAGTCGGCAGACGAGACTGCAGCACCCCCCCACTCCAATGCCATTATTGGCCCATAAAGGATCCCTCGGGAGGGCCACGGTGTTCAGATCAGCACACACCAAATACCCAATTAAAAAAGGCTTTAAATTCCCTCCTCTTTCCTGGGCGAAAATCAATCTGAATTCAATCTATTCGGCTAGGATTCCGACAGAGCAGGTAATTGCCCATAATCGGTCAGCTAGGTGACAACAGCTTAAAGGGGAGACACTAATACAATCAGGTATTTGCTTTCAACGCCCGTCCTGGGCCCAGGCCTCGGCTGTCGAAAAACAGGTAGAGTGCAGTTTATGTAGCCATCAGCCGGGCTTATAGGGCTTATATAAAGTTACACAAGTCTTCTATTGTGGGGCGCTCGACAGCTGATAAAGAGATTCTGTAAAGTACTGGAGGAATGATACTTCCTAAATGACCCGCCATAAAGCTGCAATAAATGTATTCAGCGATCATCTTCGAAAATAGCTTGTCAAGGAACTGGAAATGAAGTAGCTCCCATATTTCTCTATAAAAGGTTCTCATTGTCAACATATATTATTAGCATAATTTGCACACAGTCCTCGCACTCATGTCAGTTAAGATCTCAATGAAATTCTACGCTCTTGCTGAGGATGTTGCATACTTAATGGTAGCATTAGATAAGTAAGATAACTAATGGGCGTGTATTACTGTACATGACCCCACCCCACCTGGCTGGATATTTTTCCATTGCCTAATGCATTTGCTCTCATGCTGCCTTGATGTTTTTGGCTTGGAAGTAGCTCCCTGAAAAAGGATTTGTCATCTTTTAAACTGCTGACACCCCCTTTATGTTAATTAAAACTGACCAGGCAAACAGGACAAACAACCTATGTAACAAGCTGACATTCTGCATATTGAAAGAACTGTTTTTTTTAAAAAAAGCAAGTATGGGCAGCAAGTAGACATTAAAGAAGTGCACCCTTCAGCCCTGTAATGCTTCCTTGTTTAAAGGTGCATACACACCAACAAAAGAATAATAACACACACTGAGCAATAAAACTGCTAAAAGCTTTTCCAGTAACAACCACCTTTACTACTTTTTCACGTTTTCTTGTCATGCTATGTTAGATCCTAAAGGTGCACTATGGAACCTTTTTACAGGCCGATAAACAAATGAAACAGAGCTCTTGATACAAGCAATAAAATTTTGCAAGAGCTCTCATGATTTTTTTTTTCAGACGTACTTTATATCCATATTTTTAAACATGTCATGCTGCGTTAGAACACAAAATAACAAAAAGAACGCATTGCTCATTCAGACTTTACAACCAAAATTATTTGGTAAAAAAATACACAGTGTTCCTTAAAATTCCTTTTATTTTTGCACTTTTTTATTTGCACACTCACACAAATCCAGATAATAATAAATTTGAATATGTGTCATGGGAGATCAGGAAGTCACAAGCTTATACGACAAACTTCCTCTGCCTCAAAGAGAAAAACAAACAAACAAACAAACAAAAAAAACAAACCCAGACATAATTTGGAAAATTTTACAAAAAAATGTGGCAACAACAAGCAACACAATAAGGAGACAAAAGTTAAACAAAAACATGATAAAAGTCTAACGATACATATTTACACAGCACATATACACATTTATGGAATGTAGATTTATGGACATGCAACATATTTTTAATTACTCACATTTATTAATTGTCACTTTTACACCTGGTGAAGTTTCTTGACCCTCAGGCCTTCAAGACTTAACAAAAGACACTTTTAAAATCAAAGTAGTCAAATGTCTCATAATAATAATGAGTTCTGCTGTCAAAAGTTGTACAAATGTAAACAAAAAGAGACGAACCAGTGAGCTAGACATTGTTATTAGTTTTTAGGGGAGCTGTGTTGGCCCTGCTGGCTTTAACTCCAGTTTGCCCGACTGGTAACATGATGTCCAGAGGTCAGCAGGGGTCAAAGGGTCAGCGGCAGAAGGCTACGATTAATGGATCTCTCAATAAAACGGGAGCTAATATTACCCACTCTCTCTCTCTTTCTCAGCCTGACTTCACCAAAGTGGAGAGGGAATTCCTCGCAGCAGACAGCGCAGGGCAAACAGCTTGGCTCTCGAAATTACTTTCTGTAATGGGTCCAGGCTTCGAAAGTGGAAGCACACTTTTAATTGACCAATCAAAAGGAAACAAAGCAGCCAATCTTCAGACACGAAGCAGAAAGCCAATCGAATGTGTTTCATTTCCTGCCAGATCCATCGTCGTTGAAGACAGTTATACAGTGCATCAGTGCAGTTGATTATGAATATATCAAATAGCCAGCTGCTTTGAGAGCTTTTGACTTTGTTGCATTAATAAGCAGAGTGAAAATCAATTTCTTCTCTTTTATGGTTCAATGTCATTCCTTTGTTAAAGAAAGAAAATTCGGAATTTGATAATTAAAACCTAATTGAATGACAGTTTCAGTCTTGTATCTCATTTAGATTTTCTTTCAAAAGATTCGGACAGTTATGAATGCACAGCATCTTGTGTAATAAGTGGCCACTAACTGTTCAAGAAACTTGCCTTGAATGAGAGATGAATAAAAAGTGATTTAAGCAGAAAAAAAGGCTCACTGTAAGAGAAAACAATGAAATTATTCTAAAACAGTCATGGTTGCCATCAGTCAACATGATCCTGTGCAGCTGCTCTCAGCCCAGCCGACACGTCAGTGGCATCACTGAACATGCTAAGCATCATTTGTCCATAAGGTGGCGCATGACACTCTCAGTTGCCCAGGCATACTTCTTTTTTCTAACAAAGATTACAGCTGCAGGGACACCAGTCAACATGAATGGCATTTACTTGTCACTAAAACGTTACATGTGGTGACAGCGGTGGTAGAAGCATTTAGATCATCTTGTGAAGTAAAAACTGTGATTCGGTGTAAAAATACTAAATATTAAAAGTCCAACATCAAAATATCTGTCAAATACAGTAAGGAGAATAATCTAGGAAATATGCTTTACTTTCACAAACAGAAGTACTTTAAAACCTTAAGAAAGTATAAGAAAACAACTTCAGGAAAATGACAACAAGCACAGATTACAAAGTGAACATACAGCAACATATATATGTATGTAGTTTTAGTAGGTATTTAATTCTGTAGTAATGCATTAATGCTAAAAACTTCTCTTATGACATTGAAAATCTTAATTTAAAGAATAGAAAATTAGAGACAAATACAATAATTTAAGGCCTAGTGATAAAAAAAACAGATCCTTTATGTGCACAATTAAATAAAACACAAAATTACAAACAAAGTTCTTGCATTGAGAATGTCAATTAATAGGTTTAGATGCATTAGTACAAATAATATAAGTGCAGGAAAGCAGGTTTAAAGCAACGTGAACTTAAAGAGTGGATGATAAAATCCCTTTTTATCAAAATGGCACACATGACAAAAGTGACAGTCCAGGTGTCGAGTTCTGTCAGAAGCAAAAGCCAACAATCTTTACCTAAACAAAGTATTTTTGCTGCCCAAATTTTGGACGTTTCACAGCATTAAACTCATGTTCGACAGATCCTCTGACAGGAAGGCTTTGCATGTCGCACACAGACACTAAAAGGGTATTCAGAGAATTAACAACTGACTCCGAGGGGTCACAGCCAAACTTGCATGTGACAAGTTGAGAGTAAGAATGTGATCACTTTAAACAACTTATCAAACTGTTGAGTAACTGCATCATATAAACAGTGCATCATATTAAATGACCTTGTCACATATTTTCTATGTAAAATCTTATTATAAAAAGTAATATATGCTGTCAGTGCAATAAAACACACAATTTTTTCCCACAAAAAAACAGTGGGACTAAATTAGCATAAAATGAAATCATGTCAACAGTACTTGAGTACATGTACTTGATTCAAGCCTGCTAATGTTAAAAAATGACCATATTTCCCTTGTGAAAACAGCAAAAAGGGACAAATGGTAAACTGCAGTTGCTTAAATACATAAGTGGAAGGCTTAAGTTAAGTTGTCATTTGCCATTACAAAAGAAAAGCTTGACACTGTTTTGAATTCCATGCATATTTTTTTCAGCACTGGAGAGAAACTCCTGAGTGCATGTCGGTGCCATGCTGTACCAGGTCAGTACAGAAGGAAACTGTGAGAGGTAATGTGGTTGCAAGTTACTGCATACAAATTTATAGGTAGATTTTTTTTCTCACACAGAAAAAGTATAAATCTAAAACTTTGATAAAATACTTTTCAGTGCATTAAAGTCGATGCAATACACGATGTTTGTATGTTTGTACCGACCTGTGAAAACAAATCAGAGGCATTTAAGAGGCCTTTATATGCACATTTACGCAGTTTGCCAGAGCAACTTTGAAGCTGCGAGTGACTCAATCTGTTGCTTTCACAACGCCGCGGCGCTGTGAGCAGCTTGTATTTGATTTCACAGAGAGGTGGTAAACATGCCGGTCTTTTCCACATCTCTGTTGTTCTGACACGCTCAGCTGAGACGGAGCGGCTCTAAAGTGTCAGCTTGAGGATGTGGGCGCTGCAGGTCAGCTTTCACACACACAAACTTACACTTCTCAAGTTTCAGCCCACAATATGGGTGGATGTTACTGCTAGTGTCCCCTTGCCGGCCCTGGGCTCAACACTGACGTACTGTATGAGCTGAACTTGGTTTCCTCGGAAAAGTGATGCTGTTGGGAAAATAATCTGATTACCATGAGCCATATGGCTGTAAACTCAGTTTTTTTTTTTGCTTCTGAAGAGAGAAGAAACCTGAAGAGTGTTCTGGGAGTTTTATTAAATGTTAAGATTAAATACTTCATAAATCTAACTTTGATCACTGCCTTTTATTGCAACTTAAACCGTCTTACAGCATCATTATGTAACTGTTTAATCTTAAAATAACAGCTCCAAAGCAACATTTATGGTATGTTCACTTGTCATAGTTAAATATAGTTTCTGTCTCAGTCCCTCTGCACTTCAATCACTGTTGCTTCTCTATGCAACTAAAGCAGTTAGGATCACAGTGTGCAACACTTCATGACACTGATTTTGGTGAAACTTTATTATGTTTTGTAGAGAAAAACCTCTCTGGCTTAACTTCTGATGTTCCACCTTAACTCAATAACTTAAGGAGTTTCCTGATGGACGAGTAGCTTTACTTATTGCAAACCTGTTACTACTAGTACTAGTCACCAGTCACTTTGTTAGTTTTGCTTAGGAGAGACTGCTGTTGCTTGTAGCACCATGGTGGGTTGATGTTTACATCACAGGAGCGTTGGACTGATGAGAGAAGGATGCCTTCATGTATGAGGTGGAGGGGAAAAGGCACCAGAATCAGAGGTGGCAGAATGCTGTCGAGTTTTGTTTGCAGTAAATCATAAATGAAATCTGTCAGTATTTTTACAGACACCTGGATTTTATACCTACAACAGAGGTGTTGCATTCAGAGACTGTAGGAAACCCAAATCACTTTAATTACCCGTTTTTACATCATTTTGCTTTGAATACAGTTTGCAAACGGGTAAATCTGTTTTGAACATTTTCACAAATATGCCGTTTTTATTTTTTTAAAACCTTAAATCCCATCTTGAGCATCTTCCACAAAATTTATGTGAAATCAATATGTAAAGAGGAAGTGATGGGACAATAAGTATGCACTCTCTTAGGGCTTATCATTCAACAAGAGGTTTCCTTTGTCTGCTGAAATAATATGTGGCTATTTCAGCTGATGAATCCCGGGAGGCGGCTTTCATTAACCTCGTCTCATGCTGAAAGGTGTGATGGCACCAGTGTTTTTTTTTTCAGGGCGGGACACTGCAGCTGCCGGAGCACTGAGGCTTTTCATGTCCCCACACTGGGAGCCAAACTGAGGCCCTGAGGACGTGACTGGGACCCCACCTCCCCCATGTGCTCCCCCCACCACAACAACTCTCAGTCTTTCTTCCACATAGCCCTGTCAAGCCCGAAGGCCACCCTGTTGTCACAAAGTAAATCAATGCTCCCGCCCCAGCCTGACGTCCCCTCACCGCTTGCCCATCAAGAGAAGATGTCCACACATTGATATTCCCCCGTCCTCGTCCTCTCCCGGTCTTTATTATTTTAATTAATCAGGATCGCTGCACCTGTCTGTCAATTCTGCGGGTCGCCACTCCATGCGAAAAAAGGAAAAGTAATTAAAGTGGCTGGCAAGGCATGCTGGGGGTTTGGTTTGGGGCAGAGATGGTTGTGCAACATTGACAAGATGAATCGGATACAGATGCCAGAGCTTTCATTAAATCCACTCCCCTTCCCCTTTCCTCTCTCTCTCTCTCTCTCTCTCTCTCTCTCTCTCTTTCTCAACACCTGAAGCCCTTTTTCGTGCTCGCTCGACAGTGGCCAGGTAGGGAAGGAGTTAATAAAGCAGCGGCTGTGTTCTTTCTAATTGTGTAGATGAATAAATGATTGCTTGAGGACAACGTGAATACTCATGTGATGGAGGCCCAGATAATTGTATCCA
>JAPZDZ010000026.1:21871480-21883173 GCA_029783805.1 Acanthurus tennentii | reverse complement strand
TCTCCTCCTCCTCTGCATCCCTCAGTATCCATCCGACAGAGAGTCATCCATCTTCATTGGGGAGACACATGTGCTGTTTTGACAGTAAGGGCTCTGACGGAGTGAGAGGAAGGAAAGCAGCAACCCCATGACAGCAAAGACACATTATCGGTGGGGAAACACATCCGACCATCAATTACTGGAGCCCATTCAGCTCCACCAACCGTTTGGGTATTAGCTGTTGTCACTGCCGTCTGGTTCAATGATCCGGCATCACAGGAGAGGCGTTAAATCAATCCACAGAGTTAATTCTCTATTAGTCAGCGTTGTCAGTTTGATATAGTTTGATGTGAAAACTGCAGGAACAAAATAGTTTGTTATTTGTGGGTTCTTTGGTGCTTTTAGAAAATGTATTTGATGTCTTATTTGATGTTTTATTTTAATCAACGTCCTTGTTAATGATCTTTTCTTTGCCTGTTCAACCACTAAAGCTAACACTGCTAATGCTAACTGCCCTGTTTCTCATTTATTATTACAAGCAAAGTGACGTTTCTGCTGTAAAATGCATCATTTCCTGAGTGGAAGACGTCCTATTTATGTGTAAATATATTTATTTTGAATGTGAATTATTACTTCAGCATGTGACCATTCATCATGTTGACGTCTTTTTACAAATGACAGTTTGATTGATACGGGACAATTAATCCGGTGTGGGAGACATCAGCGATGTAACGGATGTGGAGCTGGATTCATTTGTAATTGCTGTCAGAGGTGATCTTAGTCAGTGTCCTGCCATTTGAAATGGTATTACTTTGACCTAAAGATGACAGTTCAATTAAACACAGCGTCTTCAGGCCGGGAGGATGTGACAGACGTGTCCATGACAGTCGCCATAAGGCCATTAATGACATCGCTGCCAGTCAAACTGTCCCTCATCTGTCCTCTGCTGCTTTTTGTTGTCGTGGGATTAAGTCAAACTAAAAAAAAAAAAAATCATACACCTGAAATCACTTTACGGATTTTTGGAAACAAATACAATGGTGGTCAAATTCACAGTTTTTTATTGTTTTATTGTGTTTGACATCAGACGTGATGACAGAAAAAAGCTTCAGATTTGACAGATTAAGCCAACAGATGTACATGTTTCAGTCAATTTCTGATGAATCACAAACATTTTCATCACCATTTTGTAAATCCATGCTGTCATCTTTTCATAATCTCTATGTATTTTAATGCTTTTATAAGAATCTACTGGTTTTATTTATTTTTTCTTCATTTTAACCTCTTAAAAGGGGGATTCCAATATTTTTATCCAAAAGATAACACCTCCAGAAATCCTTTGTAGCTTTTCAGTTAACATTTTTGATTTGTCTAACAAGGAACTAATCTAAAGTTATTTAACTCTGCAACATAAAGGCATATCACATTAAAAATATGCTCGATAATGCTGTCAGACACTTGGAATAACATCTGCAGTCTGTTAGCAGTGAAAAAACAGTTTTAGTGGATGTTATAGAGGCAGTTCTAGTTGCCCCAATGGATTAAATTGCAGCCATTACAGTAATGTCACAGCACTCCACTGATGTGGTCTACTGCAACAATTAGAAAACTTTTGGTAAGTTTCAGCCATTCGCAAACCAAAACATGTAAAAAAAAATAAGGGCTTAGGTTCAGTTATAGCAGAATTCTCCTTTAAGAGACCATTAAAGCTTGTTTGAGTTGTGTAATCCATCACAGTGAGCGTCAAGTCAGCCTCAATTTTTTGTCAAAGCTACATTATCAGAATGAGGTCATGCAGAACCGCCGCTTCAAATCGAATCATTCAGCCCTTAAACTGCATTACCACACAGTGATACTGCAACAATGACAAGATTTGATGCCAACTCGATGTTCCCTGTGATGGATTATGCAAGTTTTAAAGTTCATGGACAGACTGAATGTAGAGAAGTAAATGGAGACGAGCGGCTGCGGCTGGAAATGAGTGAGAAGAATACCGGATTGATAAAACATCGAACATGCATTTGTTAGAAAGTCTTTGAGGTCACATGATGTGAGGAGTCAAACAAACAAGTTCTCAATGGTCCTTAAAGGCAATTTGACGTGTTTTCTTCCTGTGTGATAATCAGATATGTTTTCATATGTAACTCTGTGAACTTTCAGACGGCGCAGTCTGGAAATAATTATGTTACTGACCACTTTTTGCTTCTATACGTTTCAATTTGTGCAAGAACACTGACCACAAGCACTTTAAACTTGCAGATTAAATCAACTCAAGTAAATGAAACAGAGACAGTTTTTTAAAAATAATACTTTTTGTTTCTAATTATGTCAGTTTGAGCAAAAATGGGAAATAAAAACACAGAAGCGTACAAGTGGATCCGAAGAGTCAGATTCATTTATAAAACACAAGCACCATTTCACAGCAGATCTTTCTGCAGGCAAAGAAGCAGTAATGAAATGACACGATGTGTCGGAGCTGCCGGTGCTCTGAAAATGTATTGTTGTCATGTCTCTCTGAATATGAAGTGATGAAAACACACTGATGCAGATTTTATTTTGTCAAAAATTCTGTAATATTTATATGGAGACTAAAAATAGAGTGATGCCAACACTTTTATATCAAAGAAACTAACAATTTAACTGTATTTTCACTGTTTTTTTCAATGTCTTCACCACTTTTACATTGAACTATATGTTGTTTGAATGTACGAGTGGGCTAAGAAGCATCATCTGTATGAATGTTATTGTATTTATTCATTATGGACACTTCAGTCACTCATATAATATAAAATGAAACTAAATAATCAATAGTAATCTCCTGAATAAACAATGTCGAGGTCCCTAATATTGACGTATGAGCAAGAAATTAGAATTTAAAGCTTCACAGGAAGCTTCAGTGCTTCTCCAGATCACCTGAATGCCTCCTCACTCAACATTTTCCTCGGTATAAGGGCTGTAAATGCTAATGCACGTCTGTTCCGATAATGATACTCGGTCTTCATTTCTGTGGAGTCTTACATCATCGCCGCGTCTCACGAAATGCTTCCTTGACATCACGTGAATCACAGTAATAAGTCTTTTATTTACTACCAAAATGATCCTCTGTGATTTTATTTGTGCTCATTGTTTTTAAAGTTGTCACATAAATCAAGTGGAATCAAGAGGAGGAAGAGGTGATTCTCTCCTTCCTCCCCTGAGCATTAGCTCATCCTCCTCTCGCAGACTCTCCCCGCCCCGGCGCTGACTTCCCGTCTGTAGGCGCTCGTACCGGGAGGACGCTCGCTCAGCGCTTCCTCTTGACGACCCTCTGAGGTACATTTGATGTCAGCGTGAACAGCTTGTTTTCCTTTTCTCCCGCTCCGTCTCCCTCTCTCATGCTTATTTCTTCTTTAGTCTGAAGTGCCGTCGCGTTATTGGACGCCGGTCTGAGAGTTTTTCGTCGTGCAGGATTGATGGCCGCTGGGGAGTGTGTCCGTGACATGCAGGCCTGAGAAGAAGCAAAGAAAGAGCTTCGCTCTGCCCCCATCCATCATCCCTGAGTCCTAATCACTCAGTGATGGAGAACTTACAGGACGGAAAAGGAGAGAGTTTTGGTTGACAGACGTGTGTGTTGCACAACAATAGCAATCCAGTTGTCCACTGTGAGCTACTTTCTCCTAAAGCCTTTCTTTTCCAGAGGATGTTTGTGAGGCAAACGTGAGTCTTTGCATCAGTTTTTGCACAGTTAAGCCCCCGTCTCAAAGGACGAATAACATTTCAAGAAATTTAACTCATCTCTTGTTATTTTTGTCTTTTCTGTCTTCTGTTACAGTCACATAAACCCTCTTTTTAAAGAAACAGCTGCACAATCAACCCCCAAAACAGGATATGATGTCAAGTCTAATGTGAGTCCAAAATAACTCAGCAGCCATCTTGGATAACAAGATCAGGCCTTATCTAAATGAATGGGAGAGAGAGAAAATTAACTTCACTTTCAACGGTCATTAATTAAAAATAAGCTTATAGGTTTGATTACTTTGTCTCCAAAAATGCCTTTTCTTCCAACAAATTTACTTCTTCCACATAAATGCACGTTTCACGACACCAGTTTCCTTTACGGTTCAATTCAGAGGGCCGACATGATTGGCTGGATGTGTTTCCTGGTTCTGCTGTTGTAAAGTCAATGATTGGTCTTTAGGGAGAAGGAACAGGATGTGTGAGACGACCTTAATGTCTTACATTATGGACTTTTCTATTCAGGAGGTTTTTAAAGGGTTTGTCTTGTGTCTTTCTCTCTAGTGATAAACAAATCCTGAGAAGAGTAAACACAAACCATGAAAGGCTTTTAACAGCAATTTGCAGAATGCAGTCAGATAAGGTGATGAAACTGCTCTACAATAATAACTTTTAAATTTGATTAGAAAACATTGGCTTTATCGTTTCTCAACAGTAGAAGTAACCTTTACTTCAAGTTTTTACAAACTTGTTACAAAACACCCACTTTTCTGTCTTTTATGTGGCAATTTGTTAAAATTATATGAGCTAAGTAATTGCTATAAGCTTAATTTTCATTGTTTCCCACTTTGTCTTCACACAGTATGTCAGTCATGTGTCAAACAGGCTCACCAGGATCATCTTTCATGTATCTGAACTAATCCACATCCCATAATTTGTCCTGCGACTGCGTGAAGTTGTCAGATATAAAGCTCTGATTATCTTACCTGCTTATTAGCGGTTGAATTAAAAATGATTGAGCAATTAGTCACAAGGATCTCAGCAGTTTAACATGAAGACGGTTTTCAAAGAGACAAAACAGAACCACATGTTTAACACAAAAGACTGAGGCTTTCACCGCTTCCTCTGATTTCAATTATGGGTTTTAATTTCATGAAAGCAGTTACATTGTCAAAACTGGAAAACAACACACACAAACAAACACACACCAAAAAAACAAAACAAAACCCAAGAATGCCTCATCAGCTATTAGGCAAGAGATAACTTTTCCTGCAGAACATCCATCAAATCCAAGTCTCTTCCCACGTCTCACCCTTTATTTTGTTATTTGTCACCCAAATGATTAATAGTCACTTAGCGTATTATTGCGCTGCATGCTGCCACAGCTCCTGCAATTACAGAATACTTAGCTTCTCAGCTGTCAGCGATCCATGCAGGGAAGAGGATACTGCAGGTTCACATGGCAGAGGAGCAGAGGCAGAGGTTAATACACTCACGCTGGATGTGGATGTGTCACTTTCAGCACATCTGTTTTGATGACAGTGTGTCCGTTTGAGTTACTTTCCCCTCAGAGCTTGAAGCGGATCGTTAACAGCAAATGTTAAAAAATACAAAAAAATTGCACATTCACAGGAATGTTGGTTATTGACAACGATTATCAGACCGAGAATCTTCCTCGTTGGCCAAGAATGTGAATGTAAACAAGAAATCTGACAGCAGTTTTACATCACTTTTGTTGTACCTGATAGACATACAAGTAGAAACAAGGACAAAACAAAGGTTAAAAATTCATATTTGATAAAAGCAAAATATGTCGTTTCTGATATTCATGTTTAATTTCTGTTAAAAAGCAAAACAAATGTCAGTTGAAAGATGAAAAATTACAAAAATACTTTTGGATCATTCATCAAAACAAACCAAAAGTGCAGATTTATGATGTGCAAAGTCACAGACCTGCTAAAATTTGAATTTCATTTGCACAATATTGATTTTAGCTTTATACAAACAGAAACACGACTAAAGATTTGCACGCAGCCTCTATAAAAAAAGGAACACAGCCGTGGAGCAGGAGGGCTGCAGTGTAAATAAGGAGAAAAAAAAAGCCCACATGACCTCATTCAGTCCAGCCATTATCATTGAAGTAATGCATTATAAGCTGTTATTCCAGGTAGGACTGTTCCTCGTTTGTCAACGTCAGATGAAAGGTTTTGTAGACAAAGACCCATTAAGAGCTCAGACTAAGTGTTTCTTTTTTTCTGAATATTATATGATAGCCATTTGTTTTCACTGTCTTGCATATAAAGACATGATTGACTCTCATCTCGGGAGGGAAAAGGTTTATTTCCGAGGCCGGACTGATCTGCCAGCATCAGTTGTTAATGTAATGACCCATGCAGGCACGCAAGTCTCTTCATAAACCCCCCAAACACACAACGTATCGGTGTTATTAAAAGGTGTTTTATTTTGCAAAGGTACACATTCTAACAGGATTCCCAAGACTTTTAATTTTCCAAATTTATGATGAGTGTGTCAGTGTGACTCTTTTAAAACCCTTTTACATCAACTCAGGCGGCATTTTAAAGACATTTCTTTACATGTAATACACTGATGAATATTTTTAATAAAGCTCCGTTGCAACTATCAGCAGGTCAACAGCAAACACTAAAGCAACAAGTAAACATTTATGTTTTGTGCACTCTGGCGCCCCCACAGTTTCTGAGTGCAATACTGACATAACAATTGTGCTGATTACAAACAAAGTTATGTCATGAAGTAAATATGTTTGCATTTTTTTTCGTATAATTTGAAGCAAATTAAAGGTTGCTCAAGTGTTGCACACAATTTTGAACAGCAGGATGCTAAGCTAACATCCCGTGAACCAGAGACAATACGCTGCTAACACCTGACAATAACATGCTACTAGCTAAATTTCTCTCACAATGAGCTGACTCTGCTTCTGATGAAAAACAAGCGAGTCAACAACATTATTAACACAGAAAGACATTGTGCAAAAGCAAGAAAACAAGACAGAAAAAGGCCAGCAGTTAGCAATAACTTGTCAAATACAGAGTCTTTTTGCAGCCTCTTATGTTGCAAAGCTTTTACCAAAAACTGAAAGATCATCTGTCATCACTTCTGTTCAGGCTTCAGCAATGTATATGTGACATCTGCTATCAAATAAATAGCAAGCCATAGTTTGCAGAAGTGTTCAAATGACATTATAAATACATAAAATAAAGTCTTTCTGTCTCATCTCTTCAGTTAAATGTCTGTGTCTTTATCGTGCAATGGCAGACAAGTATGTATGACTTTACAGATGTGTTTGTTTTCTCTTGTCTGATAAAGATGCCTCCTGTCGCTCTTTGTAATAACTTACATTTATTCAACCTGCTAGTCCTCCTTCAACGGGCAAAATATAACAACATCAACAAAACAGAACACGTCTTAACTGAGAAAACTGATTGAGATTCATTCGAAATGCTCAAGTGTTTGTATTGGCCTCAAGAACTGAGAGAGAACAACATGGAAATCCCCTCTTTAAGACTTCATGTTCCTCCTTTTTTTCCGCCCTCTCTGCTGGCGTCGCCCATTAAAGCGCTCATGCTGTTCACTTTATCATTCTTATGACCCCCATCTTCAGCATCGGTACTGAGGCTTTCCTCCCCCTCTGTCTCTAATTCATCATCCTTTATAGAGACTAATAGGCTCGAGGTGACACCAGGGAGAGCCGGCGATGACTCCTGGCTGCTCAGATCCACTCAGAGTGAAGGGTTTTCATTTGCCTCCAAGACATGGTGGTATTCATTTGTTGCAATGGCACCCAATTTTCTCCTGGCTTACAGCGCAAAACTCGAGGAATCTTTACCAGGCCTCTTAAACGGAGATGTACAGCCCAGTTTCATGACTGCTGTATGATGCCGTTCCTCCTGGTTGCCTCTTGCTGCTTTATTTTAAATGGTATACATTTACTGAGGGTGGGATACGTGCACGGATGAATTTGTCACTTGTCTTGATGCAAGCTTTAAGAAGCAGATCGTCCTTGAAGAGACAAGTATAATTAAGGGAGGCGAACCCCATATTGATCAGTTCAGCACCTTTAAACTACTTAAATTTATGTCCTTTAGCTAAGCAGGAAGTAGCACAAAACTTAAAAGGTAAATTCATTGCTATCAGAGTCTGATTTGTCACACAACACTGTTAATTCCTAGCTAACAGTCACAGGTAATCTATGAAGTCAGTCGGTAACATCAGCACTGCAAAACAGCTGTCAAATTAATGCAAATGGACGAAAAAAATGTTTGTTTTGCATTCAGTCTTTACACACTGCATACCAGGTTAAAAATTAAGCAGGTGGGGTCGATTGACAAGTCTGCGAAACTTTTGAGCTTCTGAAGACAAAGTTTCGCATCCTGTCGCCTCCCAGCAGTCACTGCCAGTTTCTGCTACACATGAAGACACTCCAACCTGAACTGACTTGTTGATTCTGACACTTAAACAACATTGCCTGGTGTGTCATGCTGCAACATCACCGAAAGGTTCACACAGGTATTACTCATCAGAGAAAAGACAACCATGAACAAAGGTTAAGCCACTTACTTTGACTATGAATATATCACTTTGTATGCTTATATTAGCCATGCAACAGGAAAAGACACATTTCCATATTGCCTGCATTAATGGACAATGAAATTCTTCTTATAGTGAATTTTCTTTGTTGTTTTGTTGTCAGTTATCCAAAGCAGGACCCTGAGATCAATGAGATCATTAAGTTAAAAAATAGCAGAAGCTTTCTTCAGAAACACAGCAGCAAAGATGCCTCATTGTCTGTAACATCTATGATAAGAGCACCAGCTGGTACAAGCCGGCAGAAGAAGTGGTTAAAGATCTTAATATGAATTGGCCTGCAGGCTGTGATTGTAGTTTAACAATGTCAAACAACTTTTAAAGAGTCCTATAAGTCATATTTACCGACGTGACTCTTCAGGCTTAAGTTCTTTGGTTGTGCTTTGAAGTAGAAGCCAAGACAGACAGCGGTGACCTCGGGCTGATTGTGTTACGCAAGCAAACGCCTTCAGAGAGCATCAGGATCCAATTTTTAATATCACCCATTTTTAATTTCTCTTTTTGCACACAGATGCATCTGTTCTGGGTGTTACAAAGTTGCATTGTTAACATCGTACACATTTTATAAACTTTTTTTGGATAAATGAGCTGCAGTCAGACTAGAAGTTGATGTTGCCAGTTGTTACTTTTGTTTCTCTTGTCCTTGACAATAGAAACAAAGACACAGGATGAAAGTATCAGTTGTATAAATTGACCAAAGAAGAAGTAGACAGAGTCTGACCAGGAAACAAGATAAAGAAGTGTTTGGTGTGTCAGTCCAAACTCCACCAAGAGACACTCTGTCAGTGATGGGAGGCTGCAGAGGAGGAGGAGGAGCAGTAGTCAAAGAGGTTGATGTAAAACTACAGCCAACAACTGCTACATCAGCATTGCCATTGACTGTTTTACCATCTAACAGCAAGAAAAACACAGACTAACAGGGCTGCTGTCCCACTTTTACTATAGGATGCTGGTTTTTAACCAGATTTGTATCATTACACAGTGGGGCTGCGTATGAAAGTGAACAATGCTACACTTCCCTTTATCGCCCCTGCAAAGTTTCCACGCTCATTTGTCAACAGATTCTGCAGCAAAATCAAAGTCCTGCAGAATGAACATTTTTCCTCCTAATAAATATTGCTGATCTGTTGTTTTGGCTCATTTTATCTTGTGTGCGTAATTAAACAAAACACTGAAACCTTATTGTGAGTTTAGTGTCAAAAACTATGATGAACTATGGTGATTTGATTTTTTTTTCTCCATGGCCACTCTGAGCCTCCATATTTTTCAAATGCAAACATCAAACTGTGACAGAGAATCAAAGATCAGCGAGTCAGATCCTTTTTGAACACTTAGTTTGGCCTCAATGCACAAAATCCACAGCAGCACAGTTTATGTGTTTACTGAAAAGAAGCTAAAAGAAAAAAAGCAAGTAATTAATATTTAATTTTTTAATATAAATCTGTTTATCTTGTCGAGGAGACAAAAAATATTGCACTCTGCTCAACAAAACTTTAAAAAAAAAAACAAGGCTTATGGAGTATTACGTTTCTAAAAGTGTT
This sequence comes from Acanthurus tennentii, assembly GCA_029783805.1. Classification (NCBI taxonomy): domain Eukaryota; kingdom Metazoa; phylum Chordata; class Actinopteri; order Acanthuriformes; family Acanthuridae; genus Acanthurus; species Acanthurus tennentii. Next base: position 21,873,316 of record JAPZDZ010000026.1, on the reverse strand, counting down.
ATTTGTTCAATCCACAGGTAGACTGTTGGCCGGGTGAGCTGAGTTATAGATCTCATCATCTAAATAAATGAGAAATTATTAGATGAATTAACAAGGCAATGATAACATCATTTAGCCGACCCAATTTTAGACACCGTGGGAAGAGGATGCTAAATGACTGCACTCAGAAACCGCTTCTCCGTTAATAGTATTTCCAATAAAGGGTAATAAGGTTTGATTAAGCGGGATGCGCTTCCTTTGGGGAGAAAAATATTAGGTTGAGAAATGTGTTTATTTTTAAAGTGAATAAGGAGGGATATTTATCCAAAGCTGGAAAGCCTGATAAATAATAACCGTCTAGCAGGTTTATTTTTTTTTTAACAACAAAACCGAGTTGCTGCTTGTAAATACAAACATTAGTGAAAAAATAAACCGTCTGAACTATAATTTTATGCTTTTAAAAGCCAAAAAATAAGAGTAATGGAATAAAAATGACAAATGTACCGTAAGGAAGAGATAAATGTAACCTTTATCAGCCTGTCATCAACAGCTAGTTTGTACATTTTCTCTGTTTTCAATAAAGTCAGAAGTGATTCTTCTGTCTATAATGATATTTCTGAATGGTTTGTGTTTGTTTAATAAACTTTCTTTACAACAGGCCTGTTGCACAGACTTTGTTTAATTTGAAAGCTGAATAAAAGAACAATCTCATCCAAAATGTGCTGTGAGATTTAACAATAATTAAAAAAAACACATCTTTCTACTCGGGAATTAAGTGCACTTTTCAAGGAATTACTTTAAAACTGCTGCTGCTTGTTCTTTCGTTCTCACTCCTGGTTACTGAGTAGAGCAAATATAGATTTAAGGACTTATTAAGATGTATTATTAACTAACGCCACATTGCAGGCTTCAGTGTAATGAAGCACTTAATCAGAGTTACCTCCTGATCCCTCTTAAGGCTGCCAAACTGTGCAGCCTTATTGCCAGAGAGAACTTTTGGTACTAGATGATTCAGCACCCGACCGGATTATGTTCAACGGCACTGTTTTAAAAATGTTTTCAGGATTTATTTCTATAATATCTGCTGAGTGGTTAAGGTGAGGAAAAGACTGCTGTGGTGGCAAATGGAGGGATGATCGAGCAGCCGAAACACCTGTTCAAGATGCGAAAAGCAGTAAATGTTGGTGTGTAGAAGAACACACACTCCAGACAGCCACACCACCATGTCCTTCACTTCTGCACCCATCTTCCTAAATAAAGGACTCCATGAACTGCACCGTCACTGAGCAAGTAAACTGTGTGCTGCACAATCATTCATTATAAAAGGAAATCTAGTTGCCTGGTGCAAAGTTACAATTACCATCAAATTTGATCCTGTTTATTGCTTCTCAAGTGCTGGTTTTGTTGCACGTTGCAACAAATATCTTCCACCCTTTTTTGGCTGCAGGTTTGCATCAGTTCTGGAAAACTCTCAGAGCTCACACAGATCGACTCTGACATGAAAACATGAGGACAAACTGTGGCCCCTGTGAAAGGGCCCAGGACTCAAATCTCATGCAAAACTTCCCATCTGCTCCTTTGCTGCCCTGCAGTCCCAAGAGAGCGCTTAAACAGACTGTCCTGAAATTAGCAGTGCAACCAAAACTCTCTCCATGCAAAGGGAGAATGTTGTCCGACTGTTGGAAAGCAGTTTCTCAAGTGATGCCATGACAAGAAAGTCATGATGAATAAAAACAGGCTCTCTGCATGACAATGTTTTTTACAAAGAGGAAACTGTCACTACATCAGCAATCAAGGTCATAAAGTCAAATGAAAACTAATTGTGAAAAAATGATTGAAACTCTACCCGATTTTCTG
>JAPZDZ010000026.1:21796526-21812607 GCA_029783805.1 Acanthurus tennentii | reverse complement strand
TATGCAAATTTTTTGAAAGGTAGATATATTTTGACAAGTTATTTGATAACTTGCTCAAGTCTCTCAAATGTTGCATTTTCAGATACTAAATGGAATTTTTAATTTGATTTTTTTAAGCTTAGTGACTTTTTTTTCTTAGGTTAAACAGAGAAGAATAAACACAATTTCAACCCTGCTTATAGGCAGTAATTCTTCTAGAAAATCCTAGTGCTAATTCGTCTCATATCATTGACAGAAAAAGAAAAGAGACCGGAAGCAAATAAGTTTACAGATCAGGTCAGACAAAAAGGAGCCAGTGATCTTATGTTTGCATTTTATAGATTCAGCTGTGCTGCTTTTCCAGGTGTGTTTGGGAGCCGAGGCTGAGGATGAGTTCCACATGGTGGAAGTTGAGGGTCTTACTTATGATGGGAAAAAGACCAAAATGCCACTGGTTGCCCTGAAACCGTCCGTCCTGCCCTCTGTGAGTAAGCGCGATGCTTAAGAAAATGTTGAAAACTAAAAAGGAAAGAACATATATGCAAATGCAATGTCCCATTCAACGATATAAATATATATATATTAAAATGTATCTCAGTTATTATTGTCTGTTTTATTTTTGTGACTGTCATCTTTTTCTTGTCCAGATGAGTTTAGGGGGATTTGAGATCACACCTCCTGTTACTTTTCATCTCCAGTCTGGCTCTGGACCGGTTCACATCAGTGGGCAGCATTTTGTTAGTAAGTAATAAACCAACAAAGTAAAACAACAACAACAAAAAAACCAAACAAATAAAACAACAACAACAGCAACAGAAAAACAGTTCTAATATTTTCACCTTTACAAAGATTTCCTGAGTGTGTTTACATGCATATTAGTATCCTGATTATGATAGGTTTGTAGAGTATTCTGGCTGTGTTTTGCACATTGATCATTTTGAGAAATCCATATAAAAACTGCTTAGATCTATAAAATAAATCACATATCTGAAATAACACAATAAATCACGGTGAGGTGCAAGTGACCGGTGTTTGCTCTGTAGGTGTGAAGGATTCAGAGGATGAAGAAGAGGAGAACAACTCATCACCGGTGAAGCGGCCTGCAAGCCTGATGTCAGGGAAGAAGCCTCCACTGGTAGCTACCTCAGTGTTTCCTTTGAATTAGTTTGGTTACAGAGCCTCAACTCTGAAGAAAAAATATTCTAGAAAAGAGTTATAATTTTGTGAGATCATGACATATGTTTTAAACTTTATCTTAGCTTTAGATGAAAGCAAGACTAAAAAATAGTTTTAGAAACTTTTCTGTAGCCAAGGATCTTATTTGCTTGCTGTGCAACTACAGAACAAATACTGAAGAAAAACTGTCTGTTGTCAAATTGAGTAAATGAGTTTAAATAACTTTAACAACCAAAACTCAATATTTAAAGGATTTGTTGTTTTTGTTGTGCTGTGTTAATACTTAAGAAAGCCATGAATTTTGAGGCCCTATGGTGATTTGATTTAAACTACGATGATTTACTTTCCTTGCAGAAAAAAATAAAGATGGATTCTGATGATGATGAAGAAGACAGCGATGAGGATGAGGAGTATGTTTCTTTAACACCAGTTCTTTTCAGTCACTGCCCATGCCTGCAAAAACCCCAAATTGTTGTCAAATGCATTAAGATTACATAGACTCTATATACCAAAAGTCTTTACAAGCATTTGTGCAGAGGAAACTCTGTCATATTACTTTTAACCTTTTGACATCTTTTGCTTTCTTCTTTTTGTAGTGATGATGAAGATGATGACAGTGATGACAATGATGGGAAGCTTCAGAAAAATGTTGGGAAAGAGTTCAAAAAAGTAAGACTCGTCTGTTTTTTTTCCTTTTATAAGTGATATTAAAAATGTAAAGTGCTTTTACCTGCAGAAAAATTGTTACTTCTCAGCTAATATGAGAATAAAAGTAATTCTAGTTTAATGTAATTGAGTGAATAGACCTGAAATGATTGGCTTACATTTGTTGGAGGGGTTATAGTTCCATGTTGTCCACCAGGTGTCAGGGTAACCAAGGACTGGCTCTCATTTTTTTGAGTGTGTGTGTGAGTGTAAAAGGAATTTCTGCCCGCTCCCTTTTATTTCTACCACATCATTTAACTCCCACAGACTGTATCCTATAGTAGCATTTCATTTCAGCAGGCCCTTCCCATTCCTGCACTCACTGACCGTTCGGCTTTTTGGAAGAGACAAAACGTGGAACTTTTTCATCCTGTTCGCTCATGTACCCACCTGTTTTCACGAGTAAAACACAGGGTTTGTGTGGTGTAATGATCGGATTTCTCCTCTGTAATCTGCTTGAATTCTCACTGTCTCACAAGCAAGACGGCACTATGTTATCCTATACATACACACACGCACACATGTGAAGGTATATACACTCTGCAGACTTACATGAAATCTTTTGAGTACACAAACATACCTGCAAAACAGTCTGCAAACCTTAACAATATACAGTATATCAGTACAAATGCAGAGAAATGCACTAGATACTTCTTGCTTTTTTTTTTAAATACACACAAACACACACCCACATGCACACACACCACTTATGGGAACCATCTTTCCCCATTTTTCTGTAAAGCTGCATATCTTTGTCCCTCTGTCATCCCACTGTTAATATGATTGCTCCTTTTTATCGTCTCTCATGCCATTTCAGCTTTGCACCTGGCCTTTGCCTTTGAACACTTGTTTTGCTTGTTACCACAATCATTTGCAAGTGTGTGGGTGCATGTGTGTATATGCCTCATTTTTTACATCAGTGTCTGTTTGTGATTTCTTTTCCTTTTTTTCTTTTTTTTTTTTAAACACGCTATCCCTGTGCAAACCGTGCCAGGCAAAAGATCAAAGCAGGGCAGATGCGCATACCTGCGACGTGAGCGCCGATTCTTGCCTCAGGGTCAGATGACAGCTGAGCATTTCTGTCACCTGTTGATTTATTCTGTTGTCTTCTCCTCCTTGTCCTGCACACCACACCCCTCCCCTCCATGACCTTAATCCTTTTCTTTGCCTTTCTTCTCTTTAGCTCCTTGCTTATCCTGTCTCATTCTTTAATGGTGACAACACAACACTCTTAACCTCTGGAGAGTACGGCTGGGAATAATTATTTTTTGATTGCTAATGTAGACTTTGTTGTTATGTTTTATTTCTTTTTTTTTTTTTTTTGGTGTTAAACCTTTTACAGTTACCAAGTTTAGACTGCATCTGTGGCATCGTGTTTGAACAGTTGGCATTTAATGCCAGGTCAGGTCTATATGTCTTCAGGCTATTCTGTGATTAATGGTATATATTTAAATTCTTGGATTGTGGCAGGGGCCAGATAATTAAAAATAGACCTAATCTTTAATTAAAATTTGCTGCAGAGCATGTTTGTATTTTAATTGTTTAATTGTAACATGCAGTGCACCTGTGTGTGGAAGCATCTGCATTCATTATGTTTCTGCACTCATTTATTTCAGGTTTTCTCCTTTAATTTGTCATCTGTCTGTAGTTTAGCCTATTTGCTAATTGTTTCAATGTGGACATCTGCCAAATTAGTCATACAAGCAGATCTTCACTGCTATGAAGACAGGTGTCTAACCTTCATGGCAGATTTTTCCACTTGTTTATTTCGATATCTCTGTTCAAAGATCACATGAACAGCACAATGACTTTCTTTTTATTTTGTCATGTGAAACAAACAACAAACAAGCCAACACTTTCTAGTCCGTTAGCTATGTACTCAACTTTGTGGTTCAAGCAAAGGTGTTTTAAATTATTTGCCAAAGACTGTTTAATGCACAAAGAAAGGAGATAGGTAGAAACCCAAGCAATTTTTTACATCTGATGTAGTTTTTCTTAGTTAACATACACTCAGGAACGTCTATGAAGGGTTTTAGATCGCAAAATGTTTCTCTGTCTGGTTGAGTTCAGTCATTTTTGTATTCATATCCTGCTCATTAGACAAAAACGGCTTTGCAACCTATGTGAAACATCCTCACAGCATCTTGTAGTACCAGGCATTGCCCCAGGAAATAACATGTGTAATTGCCTTGTAGCAGTTATGTCAACACAGGCAATTACACTTCTACCCCATTCCAAGGTGAATACCAGTGATTGCAAGGAAAGGGTTGGTGCTCAGGAAATGCAGGTACTTGCCTCAGCTATTACAAGGTAATTACACAGGTGACTGAGAGCAATGGAAACCTTACGGGAAGGCCTGCAGTGTGGAGGGGAACAATGACAGGTTATTGAGGTACTAAGTATCTGATCAGTGACAAATTACCAAGTTTGTCTACTGTTTCCTCTGTAGTTTCTTATGTCGCTGGTGCTTAAAGAAAATTTAAAATTTTGGGTATAATAATCCCTGATTTAGTGCTAGTTGTGTTTTTATTACAGCTTCTAGATGGAATAAGTTTTAACTGAGATATTTTATCATAATAAAGTATTAATTCTTAAGATGAGCACTAATGCTGCTGCTCTCGTAGCTTTTGGAATGGCATTATGCTGTTCTTGTTGTTTATGTTGTTGATTGTACATCATTTGTCTTCTGGGGTTAAAATGAGTTAAAAGATAATCTACATGTGCAGCACTGAAATTATTATTGCTTGCAGAAGGGGGAGAAAACAACGCGAACACCTCATATCAAAAGACTCTGGAGAAAATTAACCACAATTGCAAGCACTTCTGCAAATATGGTTCACATTATGTTACATACCAGTTATAATTTGTAAGTTATAAAAGAGGCTTTGCAATTAGCGCTTTGATATTGGAGTTTTCAAAACAACATGACACAACTACCAGAGCCCCAAAGAGGCTAATTCATTTTCATAAATTCCAACATAATATATCAGGAGGACGGGAGGTCAGGACGGGCAGAATGAACCACTGTCACTTTTTAGAGCCATCTGATGATGAATTTTTACAGTATAAATGGAGGTTTGGTCAGCAATCTGGACTAAACTAATTGTCCCCGCAGGTTTAGCAGTTGTTTTTCAGTTGCTTTAAAGTTCTTGCACATTCAGTTTGGCACCCTCTGCTGTCGTCTCACTTGCTGTGAATAAATGTACTCTGCTTTTCAGTGCAAAGACAGGACATTCCACTTGTTTGTTTTTATGTCTTTTTTTTTTTTTTTTTACATATTTTATGAGCACTCCTGGGGAGAAGATTGGTATATTTAGTTAATTAAAGGTCACATGTTTCCTAAAAATGTAAGGATGTCATTCTGGGAATTTCTCATTAATTAAATTTGGTTGTTTTTCATTCTCAGACTCTTGAGTCTTCAGCAAAGAAGCCCAACAAGACTCCATTAAAACAAAACGGTCCTGCAGGAAAACCATCAGGTTCAGCAGTCAAACCCCAGATCAAGGTAGGAAAGGTTCTGTCTCCTGTATTCACATGGTGGCTTTGTTAACACAGGCTCTCTTCATCAGGCCCTGTGTGGGTTCCTCATTAAAGGGGGTCTTTGGTGGATCATTTGCCCCCACTGAAAAGATCATGTGCTGCTTGCCTTTGCCTGCCCAAAGAGAAATGAGAACAAAATGATCAAAATGTCTTTGTAGAAAATTACCAGTTATTTAAATTCATACGAATGTGTATGTATTTACTGTTGCAGTGCCTTCAAGATCATTTCTAACCTGACGCATTCTTGAACAAGTTTGAATATATAATACTTTCCCCCAGCTGAGATTCTGTTCTCATAGATTGGCTATTGACGAGAGATGATTGGATTTGAGCGGGCCAGAACATTATCTGATTAACTGATTATTTGGGTCTTACATCAGACGTTAAGCCAGCAACTCTGGTCTAATAAAAGACATCATAATGATGTCACTCTCAAAAGTATGCAAAAGAATATGGTGGCTAATGAAAAAAGACTTCTAATGAAAAATAGACAAAGAAGTATGCATGTTTCTATTTTGCAATTAAGAAGAAACTTTGATAAGATATATTTTTAGAAAAAATGCAGAAGACTTTCCACAGAATAATCTAGGAAAGAGCAAAGAAGTAAAACTTTTTTGCAAACAGGCATGGACCTCTCACTATTTACTGTTGATTTGGTTTCAAAACCAAACTGTGCATTCTTCAAAATGATGCATTTTCAAAGAAAAATACTCTGTGTGAGCTTAACATTTGTTTGTTGTTTGTTTTGAGGAGACACAGGGTGTCTATGATCATGGGAAATTGTTTGTATTCATCAGAATTCCCATTGAAAACTTAGCATGTGATGAAGAGCCCCCCCCCCCCCAAATTCTACAGCCAAGGAATGTGATAAATGCACATTGCAATTAGCTCAACCTGATAGTTAATTTCTTGGGTGGAATGTCTTGGACAGCCACCTTTCAAAACCCAAAGCTTGAACTCTGTCTCTTGTTAAGCAAACACACCTGACCTCTAAACGGGTTTCCTGGGGCAAGGTTTAAACCTGCGACCCCTTGGCCTGACCCTGCCGTCTTGTGTTGCGGCCACCTTTGATGGCTCCCTCCCCACTAACCCCCATAGCACACGAACACACCAAGGAAGAAAACTGTCATGCTTCTCTGCACATTTACAGATTTCCCAAAGCATGCTGCTTTTACACCATCTCACTCACTGACACATGAAGACACTGTCACTTCTTGCCTGATGTTTTGAAAGAAAGCTTTGCAGTTCTTATCATGTCAAACACTGAGCCTGAGGGAACACTGAGGGATTGCTAAATTCCTTAGGCGAGAAGGTGATTTCCCCCTCGGGCCAGCCTTCTTGGTGTGGGAGAGTGCAGCTAAATTCTGCAGTGGCCATTGTCCAGACATAACACAGTGGCTCTTGAAATGCTCTGGGGGATTAGCTGACGGGCAGCTGAACTGCCGAAACCATCCCGCCAGTTTAACTACCCGGCCCGTGCTGCTTCAACTGCCCCCATCCCCTCTCAACCATTCCCTCTGCACAACCTCTTCACACCCTCACTTCCTGGACACACCTTCTCCCAATTGCTCTCATTACGAGCGTTTGATGTCTGGTGCAGCTTGCGCTTCCAGATGCCCCTGAGGAGCGAGGAAGCGGGCGTGGATGTCTGTTTTTTTCTTTGCTAAATGCAGGTGACTGGTCATTAGATTGGCTTGTCAGATCTGTTGCCAGTACCGCAGTTCTCACCTCTCACAGCCCAGCATGTAGCTGCACCTTCTTGCATAACAGGCTCGACATGAGAACCTGTTAACTGGAGTTGTGCTGATCTAAAGAAACTTTATCTTGCAGCTGGTGTCTATTGATTGATGGGTTTGGAGACGCTGATGCTTTTAGGCACACGTCAGAGTCATAAAGTTGTTAACCGCTCCACTCAGACTTCTCCCAAAACGCTGTGAGTCATTGTTTTAGCAACTGATTGACATGTGTTCCAGCAGGTGCCTATCTTGTTAGCACTGATTTGCTTTTACCTAGGTGTAAGGATGTTTGCTTCTAACTGGGACTTTGCAGATTGGACCTGCTGTGCACGAAAACTGTCGAGACGACCAATCACTTCTTACAGATGTACATTAGTCATAAGATTAGATTCACGGTTCCCAGTGACCTGGCATTTTCCCCAGACATGTGCTTCTAAAGCTTTCATTTAGACAAAATGACAATTACCATCCGTGGACAGACCTGATGACCGAAGGTGTCACAACCATGTGTTTGCACTGGATTGAAGACAAGAGATTGCATCAAATGATAGCGTGCTTGTGATTAAGTTCCATGTCTCGTGGCATCTGTAATCAGTGTCTGGCCCAGATGAAAAAGCTTGCTGGCTTTGTGTGTTTATCAGCTGTTTCAGGTCCACAGCTGTCCTTTGGAAGTAGAGAACTGCCCATAAATAATAAATACGTGGTGCATTTGTCTGGCAAGGAGCCAGCAGCATATGCGCTCTCTCTCTCTTTTTTTTTTGTCGTGTGGTATTTGTGCGTCAGGGTTTTCTTTATTTCATGCCTTTGATCTTTGCCATAAAATGAAGTTCTCTTTGTGACGGGGACAGATGATTGCATTTGTGAAACTGGAGGGAGAATTTTTGTTCCTCAAGATCATTTCACCTGTTTTTAACCCATTTCAAGTCCTATCCTTTTGTTTTTTTCCGAAGCCTGAGTTGCTAAAGGTGTTTGAAGTGTAAAGTAGTAACACATGGCATTTGTTGATTGTTTTTAAGCCGAGGAACCAAACCATAATGGTCAGATATGGTGAACTAGCTATGGATTTGAACCAGTTAGAATAGATTTAGAGCTGGCAAATTGTAAAGAACGCTGCTTTTCTATTGCACTAGTCGATTCCTGAATGCTAAATGTTGATCTACTGCTTCTTTGGTTGCATCTTACAAGGGTCACTGAATTACACATCAGCAAACAATCAACTCATGCATTGCTGGATATAGCACGTCTGTTTTCACGTGAATCATAACAAATCAAGCAATACTGGGTCCATTATGAGAAATATGTATTTATGGCAGCCTAAATGAGCTGAGAATAAACATAGTTTGTGGTTTAAACATGTTTTAGTGAAGTTATGACCCAAATAAAACGACCAGTTAGTAAAATTCTGAATCGATAAATTGCACTCAAACTGTCTTACAACCAAGCAGAAATTTGATTACTGAACGTCTGAGAGGTTTTGTTTTTTGTTACGTCTAGGCTTAAGAGTTTCTTTATACATGACTTCTCTCTTTGTTCAAATGTGTCTCTGGCTATCAATGAAACCCTGCAATTTTACTGGATTCCACTCCGGCTTTGCATGTAGGGACAAGCTCAGTGGCTTGTGTAACATGCAGTCACGGCGTGCGCTGCGTGTTGTTGTCCCGTCACATTTATACACTTTAAATTTAGGACCTCTGGGCCTCGGACTGGACACACCTGTGGGCCTGCTAGTTCAGTACTGGAGCTATTCTCATTTATTAAAAAACACAAGGGATTCTTTGAGTGATGAAATAACACCAAAGATAGTAAAGAAAAGTTGTTTGTGACAGTCCTGTTTTAGTTTTGACCTTTCAGATTGTTTAACAGAAGAGTGAAGCAGGTGTTTCTGTGTGGAAATCATTAGTTTTGATTTGTCAGTATAACTTTTATTTAGAAACACGCACAAGAACATTGTTTGCACTTTGAACTGTTTTCTCTTTAGTTGTCGGGGATTAACCATCAGGGCAAAAACACGTTTGACATCTCTCATTGGAGAGTCGGGGCTTGCCCTCTTCTGCTCGCAGACAATAAAGGCATAATTTGTACCTGATGTATTTCTTTAAAAAGGGTGTAATTAGGCTTGAATTTGTTGTCGTTTCTGGGGCTTTTATCTTCTTCCAGCTGGTTGCCAATGCCAGGCCTGTAAACACAGACCCAGACAAAATGGGTCACGATAGGATTGAAGCCCAGACTGGCCTGTTGGTCAGCAAATGGATTCATCATTATCTAGTTACAATTAGCAAGTTTTCTGTTGAGTTCACAATGAGAACACATAAACACAAAAGGTAACAGCAAGAGCTGAAACTGAGTAAAAGAAGAAATAATGTGACATAATGTGAAATTATCTTTATCTGCAACCCTGTAATTCTCTCTCTATTTGACGTATCAATCAGTGATTCTTATCTAGCTGATTTTTTTTTTTTTTTTTAAGACACCTGCCTCAGGAAAAGACAAACCCCAGCCCGGCCCGTCTAAATCTCCCTCTCTGACTGAGATTAAGAGTAAGTTGTCAACAGCAGCCAAAGAGGTAAGGCTGTCATCCTCTTTTTTGCAAATTACCGCTCTTAATTGAATGTCTGACGCTTGGTTAAGCCGCTGATATATTGGCATTTTTCACCAGGGAAAGCCACTACCGAAGACAGAGCAGAAGTTTGAGAATTTCGTGAGGAGTTCTTTTAAAATCTCAGACAAAAAAGTAAGTCATCTGAAGTCATTCCATGTATTGTGCATGTATTTATTGTTTGCATGTGTTTTATCTAATTATGAGGCATCTGACATGCATTATTTGTGTCAGTATCCTGCTTTTTTAGTTTTGCAATCTGTGCATTACATCTCATTAATGCTTATCCAGAGAGAGTTGTGTTTTCTAGAAATTTCCGGTTGCTGTGTGTTATTACCACGGGCATATTTACATCAACTTTCATCACAGCTTAAAGAGCTTTTTGCCATGACAGATCCCCAGGAGTGCATTATTGTTCGTCACACTGTCCTCATACCTCACGCTGTCCATTACGCCTCAAACGTCTCTCCGGCCGTGTGTTCTTTTTGAATTATATTCATTTTGTGTCAGCGAGCTCTTTCGAGGTGGAATGGGAGTACACCTGCCAAGGCAAAGTCTTTCTTAGTGATTTACTGGATTGTGTGTCTTTTGTAGCCTTAATGAAGGGACTGGCGGTATGTGGATGGTACCAGTCTCTTTCACATTCAAGGCCTTTTACCAGCGCCCCCCCTCAAAAAAAAAAAAAGGTTTTTCTAAATGCAGGACTTAAATCTTTTCTAATGCTGCTTGTCATTTAGGAAGAGAAACAACAGCCCCTGCAGATTATTTTGCAGAGTATGAATTTATCACCCAAAAACTTCGACATTATCACAGCAGACTCAGTTTTTTAGCCGCTGTGTCAGGTAGCAAAGCTGTGTTTTTATATCAGAGCATCTTCAAGAAGGAAATCGCTTTAAAAAATCTATCAGAAAATATATGTGTGATTGCATTCGAGTGTTTATATGTTAACTGTACGGCTATGAAAGCCGGTGAAATCTACACACAGGGGCCTGTTGGACAGGGAAAGGAGTGGGGGTGGGGTGGAGTCGGGTTGGGGAGAGCTTGTTGATCCCAGTGTATAGAAACATCTGTGGAAGTGCTTTGGTTTCATCAGCCAAGGCTGAGATCTGTCAGACCTGGAGCACCTAGTCATATACTCTGGTATGTACTGTTGCCCCCACCCAGCCCCTCGTCATTCCCCACAGCCCCATCTAAACTCAGCGTTCCCACAGGCGAGATGCACAAAAAAGCATGTCATATATAAGAGTGAGTCATGCGTGTTACGCTGTATATCACTTTATTTGGATGGTTATTAATCTATTTCTTCTATCCTGTTGTTTTCCTCTCTCTGCTCCCCCTCAGGTGGTCAAGGATCTCTGGAGTTTTGTACAAACACTGAAGGTTGAGAAAAAGTAACAAAACCTTGTATTTTTTGAAGAGTCTCTATGTTTTGCATCCTGCAAGGCATTTAAAGGCACAGTCAGCAAGATATCTTTCTTGGCCTTATTGTGTCATCATAGCTAACTCTGACCAGGAGTGATTAAAAAAAGGAATGAGAGTTAAAAATGGCCAATGCCATTAAATATGATTCAGGTGTCATCTGTTTTTGTCTGGGTGCAAAGCACTTCCTGGAGAGAGTGGAAATTTACTTACAAACCCCCTCATTCATGTTCAGCAGACTGCAGATTTCCCACAAAGGGGAAGTTGTTCATTTCATCACATGCCAGTCTGCACCACCTGTAGGGAAGGAAAGTAATGGCACTACCAAATGTCACCTGCACGTTTGTTGTCGCGTTTGCTTGGGAAAGGAGTTGCTGCTGCAGTTGAAACACTTGAAATAAATGTTGCATCTGCAGATTTTTACACCTGCAATAAACAGCAGCTACTTAAATTAGTAAGTGAAGATAAAGGTTATAGTATTGAGAGACAAAGACCAACAAACAAACAGAGTAAAGTTAGTCCTGCTGTTTTTTTATGTCCTCTTGGTCATAACCTCAAACATTTATCTTTAAGTTCCGCAGAAGTATCTTTATTTTCTCCACCATAAGAGTTTTTTCAGACATACATTTCAAATCCTACACACAAGGGCTCACAGATGTAAAACAGTTGTCAAATGACAGCAACTGCGGGTGGAGTGCCTGTCACATTACAGAAGCTGTTCCTTTCCTTTCCTGTAGAAGGTGACGTCAGCATGCAAACATCTCACTTTCTCCACTTACAGTTGCTGGATGTTGCATTGGTACTGTGCATGTGTAAAACTGCTGCTGCATCTCTTCAGTCTGGTGATATTGGTGCTTTGCATCCATGACAACTGTGTGTTTTTGTTGAGTTAATAAATGCAATAGGAGATATTGCAGAATGTGCCTTTAAATATCTCTACTGTTAACTGAGATGATTCAGAGTCCCGATTAGTGTGAATTAGAGCAGAAAAAGGATTCTAAAGACAGTCGATGGAGGGGAAAGTGACACTATATTTTCCTCTTAAGTGTTTTTAATTTGTTTGTTTTAGGATTGTCTGGTTTTACGAAGCATTATTAGCTTATGAAACATGCTTACACTTTGACTTTATCTGCTCTATACATGTTGTACAGACATTTTTAAGCATATGTTGAGATCGATTTTTTAATTGTTTCACTCAGTTTTGTCATAACACCTACTGCAGCAGGATGCAGTAACAATCTATTTTTTTTAACTTGGCAACTCACAACAAAAGACTCTTTTTGTTTCCTGGAGCGATGAAGCAAATAAGAAAAATCATCTAACAGTTCATAAAACAATTCCCTTGAAAAAGGAGTGTATTCAGAAACAGTGAGAGCCGTGTATCTGCACGAAGGTCTGCAGGTTTATCTCTGGTACTGTTACAAGTCTTAACCAGTGACTTTGTTGAGTAAACAAGAGCCGTTTCCTCTCATGTTTTGCCGCGAGCACACCTGACACCTCTGCGCAACAACTGTTTCATTCTCACTGTTTGTTTTATATTGCAAAACTGCTGACTGGACTTATTTCAGACAGTATTTTTTATCATGACTTCTTATCAAGCTGTCAAAAACCTGTTGATTGTTTTGGTCACAGCTGAAAACCATCCAACCAAAAGTGATCAGAAGAGCAGTGCACAAAAATTACGAGTATTATGAGCTCAATAAAACTAACAACAGATGGCCCGACTTCAATGTTTTTCTTTATGGTGACTTACAAGAAAGTTAAAATCGAGACAAATACAACATTAACCAGCTCCAGAAGTATATTTACGATGTGGCACTAACACTGTTTTTAGTGTGTGTTCGATGCACCCTAATACACTTAAAACAGATTACAAACCTGTGATTACCACATATTATTTTATTTATTACAACATAATTATAAGGTATATATCACAAACTTGACGTCATTTACAGAAAAACCCATAAAGAGCTCAACCCCATAATTGTTTGCACTCTTGTATATCAGTACGCTGGTGACAACAAGCAAACACTCACTCTGCTTACATTATGTTTATGATCCTGTATAATTCCTTTTATGGGCCACATGTTGGCAGATGTGCGCCATCTTTAACCAATCAAATTGCTGGGTTCAACCTTCCTGCTGCCTGTAAAGGATATTTGAAAATTCTTCAGCTTTAAACTGAACTACTTCAGCTAATTTAAGTCATTAAAGTCACTGATAATTGGCCTAAAATTACATTTCACATTTCTGTCGTGTCCTTTTTGTTTCAGTAGAAGCAGGTTGTGACCCATAAGATTTATTTTTGTTTTCCTCTGAGTGCATGATGAAGTCCTTCTTAAATGATTTTACATAATTTCTTCATATCACACGTTATAACCTTTTTTTCTGTAAATAAATCTCTTGCTTTTGAATACAAGTACGGCAGCTGAACAGTTATATTTTTAATGTATGCTCGATCCGCCCTCGCTTAAAGCTGGTTTTGCAGCTCATCTGTTTTATTGATCTTTATTTGAAATGTGGTGTTTTAGTTTGGTTTAGAAGTGTTTTGTGTTGAGTAGAAAACCCTTTTTTTGAGTGTTAAAATACTTTTCTGACTAATGTTGTCATTTACTTTAAGTCCTCTTTTGCTTCTGTACTGAGTCATTGTCAAGCTGGGACCTAAATTTGTCCAAACGGGATGAAAAAATATTTTGATCTTTATTGTTAATTGGTTAGTTGCTCATTATTTTCAACCATTTCAGCATTAAAAAAAACTATGTGGTTTGAATTTATTTTCCAAGAAAACCCCTGTAGTTAAACTGCTCCATTTAGCTTCAAAAATACAGAAACATTGAAAAGCATCAAGTTTAAAAGTTTTCCGGATTTTGAATTGTATTAACTAGCACTGGAATAGTTCTGATATTGATCTGGAATTAATTAGAAAATTGATCCAATGACCTTCTCTGTATTATCTGTGTGTGACATTACCTTGTGTGTGAAACCTGAAACACCTGCTGTAAAACATCAGTATGTGTCAGAAGCCTCTTTAATTTCAGTTGGCATGAAAACGAGGCTGGTAAGTGTTTGCTGCACACAGTTTGTCGATTGAAAATTAAAATGTAAAACACTGAACTCTTTGTGTGAGTAGATGATGGCTAATCAGACTCATCATTCTGTTTTTTAAGAGTGCAGTTTGTCTGCTCAGTCGAAATGTGTCGCTTAGTTCCTGCATGATTCCTGATGGTGGAAACTCTGTCATTCATACTTAGTTGAGCTGAACATATCCATCCTTTTTTTTAATCCTAACTGTAATAATTACCCAAATAAAGTGAATCCCATCTGGCCTTGAGTCCATGTTTTTTTTTTTTCTGTAGACCAGGGATAATTATCAAACCTCAGAAATTTGACTTCAAAGTTTTCCTTTGCACAACTAAGACATTGCGTTAAAATTCCACATTAAGACTGAATCAGAAACAGTTATTAGTTTAATCATTTTAAGTTTAGCATCATGCAGGTAGTAGGCAGTTATTTTTCTTTATTTCTTTCCATTTTTAAATGTTTTTTCCTTTAAAAAAAGCAGATCAACAACAGCTAAACTATACACGAGACATATGAGGTAATAATGGACACTTATACTTGAAGGGGAGGAGTACAAGAACAGTTCATCTAACTGTCAGAGGGATAAACAAGATCAATATAAGCAGAAATGCCCATTTATCTGTAACTGTATTATCCAGTAATGTACTTATCAGAAAAAATATGTATTTCAGGGGAAAAAGCTCTCCTTTTTTCCCCCACAACATTTTTTTTTGAAACAATTCTTGCCAGCCACTCAGTCATTGTTATAGTTCTGCCTGTCTGTCTGCACAGGATGTGAAAAAAATCCTTTCTCAGGCAATTTGAGTGTCTTTATTTTGTTAATAACTTTTAAAGTTCATGTAAAAAAATATGAGACTTTAATAGTCTGACTTTAGACCAATCAATTAGGTATTTTTCAACATTAGTCTTGTTAGTACCAGATTTTCTTTCTTGTTTTTTCTACGCGGTGTTTGATGGTTAAGTGAGGGATTGGTGGCCAAAAAGTGTCATCGTACAGAAAAGACTCAAGAACTTTGGAAAATACCAACTGGATTTGACTGAAACCTCATATTAACTTCAGATGGACTCGTCTTTGCGCTAAAGAAGAACTCTGAATTTTGTCAAGTTAGAAGTTTCTTTGCTCGCAAATACAAAGTTTCAGCATTTCTACGTTTTAGTTGGTGTTGTTGATTCTCTGGTTCACCGTCTAAAGCTGGTGCTCAGGTCTCTTCTCTTCATATCAGGCTTTGGTCAATTCACTATATCTGTAAATGCAGAATGTGCAACCAGGAAAAACTTTGTGACCCTATTTTTCTCTGTTGGTGCTTCAGATGCTTCATTTGTGTGACAAACTAAAAGTAAACAAAGAGGAGAGAAGTTATGGGATGCAGACACGGCAACATAGTCAGACCGCTCATCGAAAAGCACCAGGAAAAATCTTAGTTGTCCGATAACTTGGTGGGCCGCTTGAGTCTCTTCTTCATATTTTTACAGGCATGTGAGAGTTTTCTAAGACAATTTTAAAAAACGTGAACTTATTTTAATTAAGATAACCACAAATCTTTACTGTCACCACTGGGTGGCGGTGAAGTCCAGAAGTTAACTTCAAAGCGACGCTTCATAATGATATAAATTGATCGAGCTTTTACCTGGAGAGTGAGTCAGGCATTACTTCACTGCCGGCTGAACACTTTTTGCCCCGTGGCCACGAGGAAGTGAGGCGAACTGGCGGATGCAGCCTCGGGATGACGCACAACTTTATGTTCCAAACAAGACGACCGAGAGGCACGTGGAAATCCCCCCCTTTGTGGTTGACTTGAATTCCAGTCCAAGGTTTGACTGAACCAGCCTGGAGGTATTGACACACACA
>JAPZDZ010000026.1:21673119-21685180 GCA_029783805.1 Acanthurus tennentii | reverse complement strand
AGAAGCCAGGATTTAAAACACTGATTAAAAAAACATTTTCTCCAAACACAAATATCATATTCTAATATGAAATGAACATATTAAAGGATTATTTTTAACGACACAAGCCACAGAATTTAAATATCACTAAACTTTCATTTGTTTTACTACAAGATCTGCTAAAGAAAAACAGAATTATTTGACAGCCAATAAAGAACAATTAAACTTTTATTGTTATATTTAGACCCTCAAAGCTCTTAGTAAAGGTCAGTCAAGCTTGTAGCTTTCACCTGGATTCACTTGGCTGATTAATTTCGGGAAAAGAGTTTAAATAAATAAAGGTGAAAATGAACGAGTTGTGAATCTTTTCCTTAATACTTCAATGTTGTAGACACAGAATACATTTTATAATTCCCATGGTCATTTGTAACTAAAATCTAAAAACTAAAAAACCAAAAAGTGATAAATTTTTTAGCTTCAGCATGGACTCTTCTGATTGGTTTGTTTAATTAAAAAAAGAGCCCTTTTGTATTTCATTGTATGCTGATCATAAGTATATCCACTGAGCTGCTGGAGTGAGCTCATTTGGAAGTCAGTGCACTTTTCCCTGGTGAATACACCCCCTGCCCTTCCCCCTTGCATTTTTATTTTTAATTAACCTCTCAAAGATACTCTGTTGTTGCTTCATGTGTCCGTGCCAGCGAGGTTAATGATTTCACCAGTCCAGGGAGACGCTGCCGAGGACAGATCAATGCACCTCAATTCCCTGCGCCTCATGTTCAGTCTCACTTGCCGGACCACAGTGAAAAGGAGCAGGGGCCGATACTGATTGTGTAGCAGTGGACGCCGTCCCTCTGACACGCGTGCAGCGCTCTGCATGTCAACAAACAGACGAGTACACAAACGCATACGTGGCTAATTCAGGACATGCACACACACACACATCCACATCCACAGTTAAAGCACATTAAATACCTGCAGAGGCACAGAAACAGAAACGCTCTGCATCTAAATATGATCACCTGGAAAACACAAGACTTTAATCTAACTAACTACCAGCAAGCTGAATAAAGCTACACCTTTTTAAGTACAGGTAAAAGAACTTTCAGCATTACATAAGACCAGATGTGATCATCATTTATAAGCACATAGGAAGCAGTTTAAGTTTTAAATAAACACTGCTTTAAATCCTCTGTTATCCCTTAATGAAGGGAGCGGAAAACTGCCTCTAATTAAGTGTAAATCCGTCAATACTGAGCTGAAAAGCATGAGGTTGCGTTTACTCATTTACACGTTCAGAAAAGGATCATTGATTTTTTCATCAGTGTAAATGTTTATTTTTAAATATTGATCCAAAGGTAATAATGACCACGTCTGGGAAACACAACATTAAAAAGCCACAACAAGTTGAGCTGCTTTTTCTTCAAGGTTTCAGTAAAATGTGACAATATTCAAACCAATAACAAGGACTCACACTGAACATCTCAGTGTGTTTTTATACAATTTAAGTTTTGGGGAACTTTAGTTTTTAATACATACACAAACTTATTCAGACTGAGTTTTTTTTTGTATTTTTTCATTCTATTTTGGGGTCAGATTTCAGTCTAGTTGCATGTAGTTTACATATCTTTACTTGCAGCTACCTTCATCTCCACATTTACATGCATGAATAAAAGCGTTGGAAAACTGAGAAATATTATGCCTCAGTATCTCAAAAATGACCAAACACACGTGAAAAAAGCACCAATTTCAAGCTTGGAAAACGTTTCATCTTGACTGTATCTCCCTTCGGACTCGAATAACCAAACGTTATATGAAACAGCATATGATAGAGCCGTTAAAGCACCAGAACCAACTTGGCCTGCTGACAAAAGGACGGAGGTTCCCCACTGAGTTCATCTCAGCACGTCTCCATGACTATCTGTGAAGCACTTAGTCTTCCACTTACAAAATCCCCGTCCTTCTCCCGACTCCCTCCCTCCTCTTTCCTCTTCCTTGATATGTAACAGAACTCAGAGGGAAGATGGAGTAGACGTACATAATCAGAGCCGGGCCTTTCACCCCCCCGTTGCGTCTCCATCAAACCAGAAAGACCATCACGACCATCCGTTCTTGCTCGTGAGCGTCTTTGAAACATCAAAACTGACCGAACGCAGGGAGCTGGGACATTAAAGATGGCGCGTTCACTGCGCTGCAGGTATGCAGAGCGCTGGCCGGAGCTACGTGCCGACCCCACACTGGGATCCGTTCACATTTGGATGTCTCTATCTGTGGAAAATTCACCCCTTCCCCACCTCGACCTCCTGTCCCCCCCCGCCTCCCCCGCTAGTGCAGAGCTGGCAGCCAGGACGCATCAATCACTGCACGCCAGGGGGATGACGTCATGGCACATTGGCAGGGCTATCTAAGCAGGGATAGGGAGTTTTTTTGGAGGGCTAACAGAGATAAATAGAACTCCTTTTGGTCCCATCCGTCTCCGTGAGAACCTCGTCTTTATCAGCGCTCCAGGACGACAAGCCTGACTTGTGTCCTCAGCTTTTGGCCTCGCTCTTCACTTTTTCTTCCCCGAGTTTTTTCGCTGCCTGTCATTTGTTTTCATCAGCCACAAAGTTTGTCGTCCCACTTGCCCTCCACATCACGTCCGTGTCACGAGTCTGAATGTTTAATGACTCGATTTCTTCTGTGTGCAACATGATCGCTAAAGACCCACCGAGGTGATCAATAAACCCCCCCCGGGAAAGTTCTGCAAATGTTACCCATTGTCAACTCACACATCTCATGGAACAAGACTTTACAGTTCTGTTAGAAACTTTTTGATTTCTGGAAATATTTATTGAATCATTTATTGAAAATGTGCAGAACTGTGAAGCAGGTTTTTGGGAAGTGTTAACTTCTTTTAGTGTTAACCTGAACCTCTTTTAAAAAATGCATGCATTGTTCTCAGTTTTTGTGCATCGTTATTTTACATTTTGCATCCTCTTTGCTCTCTGTAGCTGAGAATAGGGATGCTAATGTGAACTAATCCTAATCCAAATAATTTGAAGTAATAATAAAACAAAGCTCTTCTCCTGAGCACTTTATAAGAGCATGACTGACAGAGAAGAAACTGATACGGGAGAGAAAATCTGGTTCTGCTTTCGCCCCTCGTCTCTCTTTTGGCTCGTGAGAGCCAATAAATCCCATATCCAGAGCTATTAGATTGACAGAGCTGAGCGCCGTTTGATGTTCAGATGTCTGAAAACGCCCTCTGCACATTCCAGCGGCCAAATGCAGTTTGGCTGTCATCAGCAGGCCTACTTTTGGACATCGGTGGCATGCATGTCAATT
This sequence comes from Acanthurus tennentii, assembly GCA_029783805.1. Classification (NCBI taxonomy): domain Eukaryota; kingdom Metazoa; phylum Chordata; class Actinopteri; order Acanthuriformes; family Acanthuridae; genus Acanthurus; species Acanthurus tennentii. Next base: position 21,681,874 of record JAPZDZ010000026.1, on the reverse strand, counting down.
ATCCATGCCTTTGACAATTATGTGTCCAAGATAATCTTTATCTTTCCACCTTTTCACCTGCGCTTAAACTCCTCAAGGCTGCACTATCAACATGGTGAAGATACCATGCAGGATTCCTCAGCTTTGCACTTAGTCACGTCACTTCTTGGAATGACATTTATGAGATGATGTTCAGGAAAGAAAAAACCTTGTGACCGAGTTAGAAAGAAGTCAGAAAGGAATCGTGGATTAATCTCCTCTATAAATACAATGTTGGCTGTTAGTGTTAATGGGAAAGCGATGCATTTTGGCAGACAGTCGACATGACAGAGAGGTCAAAGAAAACAGCAGAGTTCTCAAATCAAGGAGAACAATCAGAGAAGATAAATACCTGAAAGTATCCTACAAGGACAACATGAAGTTAACACATTTCTCTGCACTGTTAGTCGGGCTGCATGTGTTTGAAAAACCTGGGTCCTGAAAAGAAATATCATGTTCTTATTTCCAGTAAAAAAGAGAGAAAAGACGTTATGTTCTCAAAAGTGGGAAGTTTAATTCTCTGATCCCAACTTCTTGTCCAAGCTGGACAGCACTCAGGATAATAAATTACCCTCTCAAGTACACTGTTGAGGTTTTAAGCGCAGGGATGAGGCCAAGGCAAAAGGGAAAATTGTGTGACCTGGCGACCTACAAACTCTTAACCCCTGGCCTAAGTCCTGGGCGCCTCCCTGAGAGCTCTCAAAAAAGCCTGAGTCAAACGTCACATTTGGACTTTTTCTTGGTGACCTTTTACTCGCGCTGTCACTCCAGGTGCTCGCTGTTCCCCTTCAACGTCTGTGCACCTGGGGGAGGGGAGGGCGGCAGAGATGAGAGCCACTGAGGATGGATAGTCTTGGTGATTAAAATTAAACACCCTCCCCCCAGGAATTTCTTGCTGATTCTCATTATTTCCGCATTATTTTTTTTTTCCTCCCTTCCATCCTCTCGCCTCTCCTCTGCATTCGCCGAAAGACGGGAGAGGCAGGGAACGAGTGAGAGACATGTTGACAAGAGGGTGCTAAGTGGATTTGAGTTATGGGCAGTTGGGCGATGTGTTTGTTTAACCATCTGGTAGCAACTCCCCTCTGTTTTGTGATGGAGTGCCTGTGGAGGGAAGGAGTCCAGTCCCAATATGGATGCATGCGCACAAACGGACACCGTTGATTTGACAGGGTCAAGCTAAAGGAAGGCAGTCGACCTGAGTGATGCCCTCCTGATGAGCTCATTTCCAAAACATTTAGTCTAAAATGACCTTAACTATCATCTAAATTAGCTGAAGATAATAAATTAATCCTTCAGTATCCTCCAAATCAGTGATGTTTTGCCTTAATTTGCCCTGATTTTACTTTAACAACCATAATTGTTTACATTCTGTGCTTTTTGCCCAAGTTTATTCCCTCTATAATGTCCCACATGTTAGATAAAATGTTTTAAAGAAAGGTAAAGCTTACATTTAAATGAAAATAAGATACTTTAATGGAATAAAAATCACCACAGTTCCTTATGAAAGATGTCAACGCAGGAGGCCCCCTTTAATAAAGGAGGCACAGATATAAATGCACACACAGGCTTTTGTCTTTAACACTCTGTCAAATAGCGTGCCAGATCCCAGTTATCATTTTCTGGGGTTTCTGCTTATTAAATCTGGTGGGCACTGGAGGCTTTGTGCAGTCGGACCTCCCTTTTTGTGCGAGGCATGTTCATCTTCACCAATTACACGCGAGGTGGCAGTAACCAAATTAGGCGCCTCTCATTGAAGCGGTGACATGGAGTTCTGAAGTAATTACTCCGCCTTTTAATAACGCGCCCGGAAAATTCACTTTTTAATCTCAGCATCCTGAATTATTGAGCAGCTGTTTCTCTCCAGATCAGTTTCTCTCAGAGGAACCAGTGCTGGTCGACAGGCAGGAGATGCTCTCTGATATAAGCATCACCCAATGATGTTCTGAATAACCAATAAAGCATAAAATATCCTCCAGAACACAAAGAATAATCCTCAGGATGTCCTGCTTAAGGTACCTATGAACAAACAGGCCTGAACACAACTTTCTGCATGATAGAAAATGACATAAATCACAGTTTTTGACTACTGGCTTTTCTATGAAACAAAACACAATCATGCTATCAGACCTGCATGTTTGACTGTGTGTGTAACATGTGTGTTGTGTCAAGCTAAAGACTCGGGATCACTACTGTGTAGCCTAATGCAGCTGTATCACAGCTGCAGCTGTGTCGCATATGTGGCAGACATTTATTACATCTGTGTCGGGTCAACAATAACATTACTGGTGTGTATTCTGTATTAATGGTACATTCAAAGGCCTTAGTTTAACCCTGTGGCAGCTGCTAACGGTTATCAGGTGTGTTCACGGCAGTGTGTTGTGCAAACCTTAAGATATAGCCTACTTCAAATCGGTCATCTAGGCTAACAGAGTAGCTCCAGTGAGGGGACTGCCTGCTGCTTGGAGGACTCCTTTGTGAAAAACCCCACCAGTCCAAAAATGTTTCATTGATGATGTAAAAAACAAAGCCAACTTCTTCCTAAACCCACTGATTCAATCACACACACAATCTTCCTGAAGTTTTTTTGCCTTAATATTTTGTAAAGTATATGTGTCCACAACCAAACACTGCAAGCTACTATTGTCCATAATCGGACACTTCGGCTGAGACGGACTAACGGTATTTTCCGTCATAACCTTTGGGCAATTGCCGGTTAAACATCAGTTGATGTATTTTAGACGTGTTTGGTAATCTACATGTCAAATTTCATGTGCTTACAGAAACATTTAAATGTCTAAGTACAACATCAAAGTGATTGTGACAAGAGCAAGCAAATCTCGTTCCAGTGACGATCATCCTACCGGAAGTTTTTCTGATTTTTTTCACTTTACTGCTAAAACCCTGTGTTCTTATGAGTGCACAGTCTTTTATTTTGAAGGAAGGAAGTTTTGTCCGGTTATGGACCATAGTAGCACACGGCCAAAACAACGGCATTAGCGCATTTTAATCAACTCTGATGAATGCAGGGCTAAAGTAAATGATTAAAACATTATATCGCTGGAAAGGTGAGAAGTTAGACCTTACTTTTACGGTAGTGTTTTGACTGTAAGCATTTCATTACCATTTTTATTAGTATAAAAAGGGAAATTTTCATAGAACGTTAGCATGCTAGTGTCCGGGTGTGGACACATATACTATAAGTGTTTTTGGACATAAAAGGAAGGACAAAGTCAGGTGACCTTTATCGTCATGTTGACAACAATTAAACGACCTAAGGTGATTGTCGTCAAGGTAACATCACGTGTTTACATTGAAAAACTCAATTTGGTCAAATTATGGCATCAATGCTACCGGAACAGAGTGTGTGTTTTTGAAACAAGGGGTCCTTGTAGTGATGGCTGATTGTTTTCACAATAAAGGCCTGCTGGACAAATAGACTTTTAGTCCAGTGGGACATTTTTTGGACACATGGGGTTTGGGAATAATTTGTTGTCAGAACAAATGCAAGGTGCCCACAAGCACACTTCTTGTCCGACATATTATCAGCCCTCTTGCCTTTTTATCAGTTTTCTTTGGTGTGGTTTTGCTTACTTGAAAGTATTTGTCAGTAGGAACTTCCTTCTTTACCTTTCTGGGTTTAAATAATAGATCTGTTAGCGTGTTTTTCTGCTAAACCTCCAGCACAGTGATGTCATATATGGTGAAAGACCTTTAAACACCAGCCAATTTAATGGGTTTTGTTCCAGAGGAAAGTACAAAACAGCCTCAGTGAACAGAACCACAGAAACTCCCCTTTCATTCTCCAATAACACTACAGTGACACAAAAGCTAATAAAAAAAAAAAAAACTGCACCGTGTCTACAGAGAGAACAGCAGCAAGTTAGTTAGTGTTGGCAATCACAGAGCATCGACCCTCGGTAAAGTCCAAGAGTTCGGATCGATGAAAGTCATTCTCTAACGGTGGCGAGATGGAAGTTGAAAAATCCTGATTTCTCCTTTAGCACCTCATTCTGTTTTTCACCTCCTCCATCTTGAAGAAATGTCAGGAGAACAATAAATGCATAAAAGGTCAGCAGCGTACTAACAGACCCTTCCAAGCTTTCATTACATTTGCTGTTGGCTACGGCGGAGGCGCTTGGGCAACGACGCTGACATTTGGTTTGTTTTTACACCATGTTGAGTCTCACACAGTTGTAGCTCCTAATAATGTCAAAGGGAAAGATCTCCAGGCAGCTTGGTTGTGTTTATTGCTACTGTGGAGGGACAGAAATAGCATTATGACTCATATCACAAGACTACCTTTGACAGCACAATCGATACACAAGGTGAAGCTGTAAAAGTCTCAGGGAATACTGCTTTTGGCTCGACTTTCTGCTTTTGTACTTCTTTTTTTTCACGGCATTTGGTGAACCGATAGTGTTCATGTGCACATAAAACAGCATTAATGCTTCCAGACTTTGCTCAGTTTGAGCATTTCAGCTTCTCGTTGATCTGCTTTTTTTTCTTTTTGTTTGATAAAAAATTAAAAACACAAGTTCCTTCAGTTTCCGTCACAAAGAGAGACAGAGTCGGTGCTGCACAACATTAGCTAATGTTTCACAACTTACTGTGACAAAATCTATTGGGGATGATTTGTGTTCGGACTCCTCCAGAGCAGAAAAAGAGATGCACGCCTACATATGAGGACATCCATATGGTGAGCAGAACTACGTCTTCTGTAATTTATCACTCCTACTGTGACCATATGAAGACATCAAACCCTACAGAGGCTGAAAGCTTCACACTCCTTCAGCAGTTGTGAAAAGATTAAAAAAAAAACTATAAAGACAGCTGAGAGCCATAATGACAGATAAGATGATATACATGTTCATCCCTTTGAGCTCGTCACACTCCATAAATTAAGCTTAAGTTGTGTTTTTTTTTTTCCCCTTCCACTCACCCTCTGTTTTCCTTTTGGTCTGTTTTCACGTCACCATGAAAGTCAGAAGGAGAAATCAGGCAGAAAGAAAACATGGAACTCAGATCTGAGACGCTTCTCTTTGTGACTCGCCAGCTGATCAAGTGGCCGCAACAAACCGTGGCGCAGGTTAATAAAGTTTGGGCTGCGGCGTGTAAATTGTCAATTTGCCTTGGCTGGGCGCTCTGGGGGGGTGCAAGGGGGGAAAAGGAAAAAAAAAACACAGTCGGGTGACTCAATTGACACTCCTTCCAGGTCAGAGGTTAATGAATGATTATTTCTCTGTCCCGGCAGGCGTTGCCCACTCTCCCGTGGCCAGGAGAGTGAAAGAAACTCAATTTGGGCGAGATAAATCCCAGGGAGATAATTTGCTGTGATTTAATCAGCACTGAGCTGATTGCTGTAGACAAGGAAAACATAACCGAGAGGAATTGGTTTATTGATCCTCTTAAAATAACACAGTAACTTGCAGACGATTCAATGGATGTTAAATCTATAGAAAGTGGTTTAATGGCCGGTAATTAGTGTGTGTTATTAGTGAAAGTCCAGCTTTGGTGAATGCATGAAAAATGGTGCATTAACGTGACCAGGCCACTGTGTTTAAGTCAAAAACAAAGGCATCTGAATGTGGTTTCCTTCTCCTGGTGATGCAACAGCTTTGAAACACATTATTGTGTGAAACTGTCTGTGTGTGTGACCTGAACTCAAATCACTCCTCCTGACTCCTGACCCAGAACTCCGCTCACGGAAAACTGCCAAAGCAAAATGAGCAGAGCGACAAGAGTTCAGGATAGATTTGATTTCACTCCGGGGCCAGGTGTGGGTTTTGTACTCGCCACGAACCGTACCGGCGCTTCGGCCTTCCCGTCCAGCGCTGGATTATTTATACCCACCTTTGGAGGCTGCGTGACAACTTACTTGCTAACGACTAAATCAGAAGTGCAAAGGAAGAGATGTCCATCAATCGCTTTCTACAAAAACCTGATGCCAAATGGCAAAAGCGTCCACGGTTTGTTTCAGACAAAACAGGATGTAGAACATTTGTCTGACCTCTGTTTATTGATGATTAAGTTAATAATCGAGCACAAATCTTCCAAATCTGAAAGCCAAGTTTTTGAGAGCGTGCAGCAACACTTTAGCAAGGACGAAACGTGAACGGCTTTTACATTCACAGATTTTGAAATCTGCTTTCATAACTTCGTCCAGCTGTTCTGGCAGATTCTCAGCCATTGAGAACATGAGAGCTGCATACGAACCAAACCTGTTTCACAGAGATGTCCGTAGTAGCCTCATGTTATGTAGCTCCAACAGGATGATACTTCAACACCAGCACAAACGCTTCCCACTGCCTTGACTCGAGAATATAAATTGCCAGAAACTGAGAGTAGGCAGCTTTTAAAAATGTTTAAGTGCTTTGCTGTTTGCTGAAATGTGGCGGTGCAATTCTGCTTTTAAATATCCTTTGAAATCCAGACTTCCTTCTCTTAAAGTTCACTCTTAAATCTCACAGTTTTCTTTCAAATCATACAAACTCATAAACATTTGCCTCCTTTTAGTGTATGTTAACAGAGTAGTTTTGTCATCAACAAACTTTTCCTGAAACTTACTCTCCACTCTCCCAGTTTGTGGTTAATGTGAAATTATATTTTCATGAAATCCTGAGTGTTTTTGTGAACCTTCTTTTAGCACCAGATGGTTGAGATTCATGTGTGCACTCCGTCAGGTACAGTAAAGGATTAATCACAGAGCAGCGAGGCAAATTGAGTCCTGAACACACTGATGCACTTGATAAGATTTCTGGCACTCGGTTATCTTTGGTGGCCGGCCTCCATCGCCTGGCACCGGAGCGAGTGAAACGGAGGAGGATTTGCAGAAAGTGAATGAGGCAGAGACGAGAGTCTCCGGTCCAAAAGCATCAAATCTGCCTCAGCATCCCAAGAATCTGGTGAAAACATTACGATGCACTATTTCCGTTTTTCTTTGAGAAGTCATATTTTAGCTACAATAACAATGTGTCCCAGGTTAAATTTAAATCAAAATTTCCTTTTTTGAAGCAAATTTTCAACAATTGGAAGAATTCCCACTTTCTGTTTATTCCTTATGACACAGATTTTGTTTGCGCTTTGACTTGATTTACATTAATTTTGACCTGCAACACTCAGTTTTTTTCAGTATTTTGAGTGTTTAGTCCCATAAAAAACATATTTAGTGCATATAAAAGTTTTAAAGAAGTTGTTTTGGAATTGATATCATGTCCAAAAAGCGAGGAGCCCAGTCGCCTCAGTGAATGTTGGCTGGGAATCTCACTGCCACGGATACATACAATACCAACATTTTATTCTGGTGACTTGGCTGCAGTTTTCTGCTGACGGCGTTTTGGTTGAGGTCTGCTTAGGTTTGAGCACATAAACTGTTCGGTTTGTGTTAAGAAAAGATTGTGTTTTGGTTTTAATTACCCGCTTTTATTGCTACAAACAGTTGCTAAAATTACCTAGTTTTGGAAAGCGAGCACTGTATTTTCAGCAGATTTAAGAGCAAACGTAACCACGTTTACGTCCCGTGGGCTCAAAATATTCTGCACTGTCTTAAACATTTGTCAGATTCGGCGCTGAGGGACTTCATTTCTCACGTAGGCGGTGGACAGTTGTCCTTTGGGTTAATGGCTCACTGAAGACCTGAATCAGACCCAGATGAAAGCAACCTAAAGCGCCCTCATTTTTCCCCATTAATCATCCTTGTTTTCTTTAAGGTGATCTTTTCACCCTGTTTTTAAGTACCTGTCTGTTTTCTGGAAAAGCGCTCGTCCAGGGTCCAAGGGGCCAACTGGAGGCCTGTCCGATCCCCGTCCCCTCCTCCTCAAGCAGTCCCAGGAGCTCCGAATCAGGCCCCCAGGTTTAATGGCTTTTGTAATGGCAAATTATAAGCCGCTACAAGGGTAAGATTAATTGAAGGGTGGCCGCTGCTTGGCTCGGGCTGCAGCGTAACCTGAGACGGTTGCACTAAAAAATGTGGGCGTCTGTCTTGTTGACCAAAGGCATCAGAGATTCATGAACTCTGGTGACATGACGTTTTGCCGAGGCCTATATTTTGGTTGCCCGGAGGGGCCATCTGACTTTAAAGAAATCATTATCATTTGTAAAATTAACCAATTGTTTTGTCAGATTTTTCAGCACCGCCATCATTCCTGCGCTAATAGATTTGCTATGAGTCAGTGACCACTTTCCTCACTCCCAGGATATGCGGTTACAACGCTCAGTATTATAATTCGGTCCCGGAAAGCACAAAAACTACAGATCCAAACCGTCTCTGTTACAGTAAGAGCCGTGCTTTAGATTGCAATACGGGGGAGTAAAAGGAAAAGCAACTACAGGCTCAATTTGTCAAAATAACCGCAACGGGTCCCAAGACTGTTCTCATTAGTCTCAACGGGATATGAAACGCAGCTTGTTCTTTGAGTAAAGCAACAAAAAAGACCGAGGCTGGAGCATTTAAGTAGATAATGATTCCCAACACAACACTCACAGCAGCCCACGATTCATACTTTCCTTCTTTTTTTCCCTCTTATATGTTTTACTTGGACCAAGATTTTTGTAGGGTCAATACAACCGCAATCTAATCAGTTTATTATCTTAAATAAAGTGCTAATCAGGAAGTAGATGGTAGTTACAGTCGCAATTTAATAATAGTAGAGCAAACTACAATTTTATTAAGTTTGATAATAAAAAAATTGACTTTATTCAATAAAATCAACTGATGAGAGCTCTAAAAAGTGGTTTT
>JAPZDZ010000026.1:21646087-21656633 GCA_029783805.1 Acanthurus tennentii | reverse complement strand
TAACTGAGGTTGCAGGCAGCCAGAGAGGAGGATGAGGAGAAGTGAGGAGGTGGTGGGGGGGTTTGTCGCTTCAGGCTGTGAGTGAAGCGATGCTGTGAGAAAGGTCCGTCCTGCACCATCCTCACCGCCTGGCCGTGAAACCAGCCACCCCTGACGCATCAAAACCTGTCAGAGGGAGAACAGAGACGCGGCGAGGTCACGGCAAACGGGACGGGTGACCTTCTCGATGCCTGCTGATGTCTTTTTCATTAGTCACAGAGGGGAGGGGTCGGGGGGAGCTGAGAGAGGGGGGGTGGTGTTGCCGATCCGGTCGACTGCCCCGGCGAATTGGCCTGAAATGCAAGGCAATCGAGGCTAATGTCATTGCCCACATAAATTAATGCAAGTGCCATAATGCTGTGAATGTTGCTATTAATATGGAGGAGGTTCTGTGAGGAATTATCTGATCTGCTCATGCATTTTATGATCTATGTAAATGAACAAGGAGATTGTAACTAAAAGGATGATTAAACTGTCAAGTGTTGGATACAAAATTAGCTTCAACGCTGGAATTCTCATCCAGACTATAAACTCGTACTGGTTTTCAATTCAACAACATGTAACACTTCAATATTGTTCCGGTTAAAAACAGGAAGTAGCTCTCGTTGGATATAAAATGTGCATCTATGTTCTGTTTTAATGATCGCATCACATACAACATCATCACATGTATTACAGATTTATGTTAAACAACTTTACCAGCACATTAAATGAACATACTAACATGCTAATGTAGCGGCTCTTTATCGATACCTTTCATTTTAAATCCAAATCAATGATTATTAATGATAACTGGAAGCCAATGATGGATTTCTGATAAATCAACAATCAAAAGCATCATTTTAAGGCCGTTAGAGCTTCGTCCTTGTATTGGTTGCCAGTTTGTACTTTGCACTTCCATGTTTTTTCAATAATGTTTGGAATTACTCGACACTGTTTAAATATTTTCTAAAAAAATTGTCAGGTTCTTGTCAAAATTCAGTCTATTTAGTAATTTGAGGTAAAAACACAGATCATCTTCTGGAAATCTGGACTACATAATGACTGGATCAAAGGAGGAAAGTCATGTGATGAAGTTTGATGAAAAAATGTGTCAAAGTCAATGTTGGATGTGAAGACCAAAGATCAGGTCCCCTTGTCACTGGCACTCTCCAAAAGTTATTTATGTAGTTTTCAAGTATGTATATAGTTTTATAACAAAAAAATGGCTAAATCAATCATGACAAATCCATGCATTTGTAGTGAAGAAGTTATGCCAATATTTTTTTCATAACTAGTTGAGTAACATATATATAAAACTCTCCAATCTTTATGCTCTTTTTCATCTTAAAAAAAGTCTGTATTTGATTTATAACCATCTCAGAATGAAGCCATTTATGAACTGCAGGTTATTCAACCGAACCTTTGGGGAATACCTTGGCTCTGGCTGTAGCTTTTAACTGTTTCACTGTTCGTACAGCTTCGCATGAATCACAGCCGCACACAATAGTCTGCCGGCCCTCATATAAGTGAGGCCTTTTCCTCCCAGAGAAACTGCAAAGGGCTGGGGAAAGGCAGCGCTTCCAGAGAGGATGTGAACATGGGCCGTGGGCACATTGTTGGCCTTGAGTCTCACCGCGCTTCAGTCTTCCAGGGCTTTTGGAGTAAAGGGGGGAGGCAGTTGGTAGTCTGCTTCTGTGGTTTCCTGTTCGCATGGCTTTTAGACCTACAAGACACCAGGGACCCGGCCACTGTGTAAGAATATTCAAGGGGGGGCGAGTAAATCCCTGCTTGACGTCAGCAATATGTTGGGTTCGCGTGACGTGTCGAAAGAGGTGAGATAGGTAAAAATGAGTCGGCCGCTTTTCCGACAGTGTGACTCAGAGCCGTGCTTTTACAGAAGGAGAGTGTGAGCCACTTGCTTCCTTCTGAAAGACTACAAGGCCAAATAAACTGCTCTCTCCATCCTGCAACAGCAACAGCAATAATAAAAATGAATAACTTTTATTTTTATAAGCCCAGAAGCGGCATGTAGGTCACTGAATGGCATTTTAATTCACTTTTATTGATATGAAATCTTAAAGAAAGTCTCTATGTCAAGGAAATAAGAAGCAAGCAGGACTCAAGACCAGAACAGTCGAGATTTATTCTTCATCACGGTTTTTTGGATGGAAAAAATGTTGCAATCTCCTTTGTTATGAGCTATAAGATGCATTAAATAACTTGTTTCAAACCGACACTAAGAAAAAAGTTCTGATTTCTTGAAGAGACACCAGACAGGATCGTGTCTCGCTAATGTCAGCGTTGCATAAATCTTCGAACAACCATCATCACCTCAGGAAAGGAAGACATTTTCTTGCTCTGCATCCTTGTCATGTCTGCACGTTGGCATGACCCCCCTATTGTTGTAAAATAGGCAGAAAGGAGCTCTTTGATGCGCTAAGTGATTTACAGACCTGGAGGACATAAACAAATGGTTCATTCAGGACTCTGGGCAGGAAGTGCCCTCCAACTTCAAACGGGTGCTCTGAAAAAACAATAGCTCGGGGTTGATTTTGCTCCCGTCACATTATTTTCTGTCACCGGGCTCAGTGGCACAAACGGCAGGAGTGAACTGGAAGAAGACCAGCTAGACTGTTTTTTTTTCCTTTGGTCTGTAATGTCTGTCATTGCCTATTATAATTTGTCATGACTCATGCAAAGAGTCTTTTGCTGTGAGACTAAAACAACTGAGCCTCAGGACTTTTTCACATCTTAAAAAGGTCTCAAACTGCAAAAAGGAGGAAAAAACTGTTTAAGCGGGCAACATCAATAATTTGATGTTTGGTGGCACAAGAGTGAAAGCTGATGGCCTACAAAGTTTTGCCCATTTGGGACGTCTGTGTAAAAGTAAAATGTCAATTGTTGGGATTTTTTTGCATTATTTATCTGTATTGTGTAAATCCAAAGAGAGCAACAAGAGAAAGTTACAGGAAATATGAAAAATATAAACAAAATCACCACATTTTCTTAAATAATGCCAAAAAATAATTATTAACAGGAAGCAGCTGAAAATATAGTAAGTAATATAGTAAGTAAGTTAAGTTTAGTCTAATAGCACTTTTTGCAGATACAGATCACAAAGTGCTTTACATTAAATATCAGTCACACTCAGAATCCACTCGTACAGATAATATAACTTGAAAACTAATAAATTCTGACACGAGACGTTATTAAATCATAATCAGATACTATGCAGGATGTACAAAAATCATTTGTTATGTAGCTAATATTTGCTATAGTCAGTGCTGTGAATGTATGTTATGTAACTGACCACATTACATCTATCACTACACACACAGACACATGTAAACATATTTATCACAGGAACTTAAACTATTTTTTTAAAAGATTATCTTTAAAAACTCAATAACCCATTTACATTTATATACATATATATATATTTAAAAAAACAACAACTGATAAACATATTAAACACAGTTGACATTTATACCAAAACCTCTACTTAATTTATTCTATTAAGAAATTAACTATGAACACACTCTTCAGTCCAAGGTGGAAGCTTTTTCTCATAAATCTTTCTAAAATCAGGTCATCATCATCAGTATCTGTTTCACGTGATGCCTGAACGCCTCACACCAGCCTTGTATCTCTGCTGATGCTCCGAGCACAGAGTCGGGGGGTGTGGGGGTGCTTGTGGGACGGTTGCCCTTTAAATCGGCATCCTGTTGTGTTACAAAGTGAGAAATAATCATTCATTAACCCCTCTGACCCAGCAGGGGAGGCAGGGGGGGTTCAGATATAGCCCCTCATTGTCTCGCCCTCTCTGCAGCTGGGTCAAGCCGATTGACGATGCACATAATGATCTTAAATGGATTAACTGGCCAAACACAGCCCCCGAGTTTCCTTTTCAATTATGAGGTGAATCGGTTTATAAAATGGAGCCCGGTGTGGACAGCAGAGAGGAGAAAACCCCTGGGGATTACAGGGAGTGTGTGCATGTGTGTTATATGTGTGTGTGTGTGTGAGAGAGAGAGTGTGTGTGAAATGGTGGAAAAACGAAGGTTGTAGCGTTCAGGACACTAAGGGACTCACTTGGAGAGGTTTTTTTTAATGGGAGAGACTAGATGAAAGCTGAGAGGGAAGGCGGGTTTGGTGGTGTATGTGTCAGCATGTAAGTGTGTGTGTGTGTGTGTGTGTCAGCATGTGTGTGTGTGCGTGTGTGTGCCTGGGGGTCTCAGACGTGTCATCTCTCAATAAGCTCCCTGAGGTACAGAGTTTATTGTCACAGTGAAGAGCCTGACAGACAAGTTAATCAATCTGGCAATTTGGTGCTGCACGTCTCCCTTGTTGCTGCCCATCCCCTTCCCCAACACACACACACACATGCATGCACATGCACACACACACACACATATGCATGCTTGGGACTGGGTTTGCACTGCAGTGTTCTAGCTTCAGTTGTTAAACAGCAGGTGGATGTTTTCTCCTCGTTATCTCAGCTCTCTTCTCACAGAACGAGTGAACTGAACACAAAGAACATCTGCATGAAATGTGAGAGAAAAATGTCTCTGCTCTCTGGACGCATGAACACAACAAACAGGAAGAAGAGCAGTACTCAGAGAGTGATGCAAACAGCAGTGCTCAGGTTCATATCTTGGCAGATATTCATGATGATATCAAAGTTTTTCTTTGAGCTGGAACACAAAGATGATCAAGGATTTGATGTTTATTGGTCAGATGGTTTTCAGCTCAGGTTCCCATCAGATTGAATGTAACTATCATTCAACACTGACAGCAATTATAAAAAACTGTTTTCCTTTAAAGTCAGAAAAAAAATCTGTGAGTTTTTCTTCAAATCAATCAAAAAATGAGGGGAAATTACTTTGGATCTTATTTGTGATTAAACAAACAAAAAGTTCTGGCTCTGGACTATTTTAGGGAAAATAAGAATAAAACTATTTTTGAAAATGTCAAACGTACAAAAATTTATGTGACAGTTGATTTAAAACCGAATTTAAAAGACATTTTTTTGGTATTTGATTTATTAAGAGGACATTAGCTGCTTTATCATCAACTTGCTTGTATTTTTTTAGTCTTAATTTTCAATAAGCTGCTGAGTTTCTGAGCAGTATTCATTGCAAAAATACCTTGTTGACTGAAAACATGATTATCTGTATTTTCTTGTAGAAGGAAAAAAACAATTTGTGGTGGGAAACAAAGTTAAAAGAGAGAAATACACTTTTTAGTAAATCTCAGTTAAAATAAACATGTTTGGAATTTTTCTGTTTCTCATAATTGTGCTATAAAACAGTAACTCTGTCTGGGTTTTTCACTGGAATTTAGATTTGAGATGCAGATAAAAATGCTGCTGCTGATGGAAAATCAGTGAATCACTGATGCAGAACAATGACACCGTCACTTCCTGCAGAGACATTGTGGTGCCCAAATCACCTCTCTGCATTTTTAACTGCTCAAAATGTTGTTGACACACAGTTAAACTCAGCAACAGAAGAAAAACAGCTTTACTGAAAACAATAATGAATAGTTTTTTTTTCAAGTATATTTATTCAACATAATATCACTACTTAGCAAACACACTGTTCTTATCCAAACATTTTCACTCACTGGATTAGGCTACAATTTTATGCTTTCCGAAGAACTAAAACCCAGTAATCCATCCCTTAAATGTTAGCTCTCACAGCACTGTGCTTTGACCCTTTCTAGTTCTTAAACACATCTGTGTGTGTGTGTGCTTTCATGACCAAACGTGTGTGTGTGTGTGTGTGTGTGTGTGTGCAATGAGCCTCTGCACGCCTCTTTTGCTGCACGTTCAAGTGTTACATGATCTAAGTGTTTTTTTCGTGGCGCAGCGCAGAGTTGACCGCGGCGCTGTGCTACGTTGTGACAGCTTTGATTAATTTGATAATGATGACCTGCGGCGACACTTTATGCTAAGGTAAGCACAGCTGTCCGCTCGGGTCAGCAGCAGTAGGAGGAGGTCGCCGTATAAGAGAGTTAACTTTGTTAATGGAGACACGGCCGAAAGAGGACACACAGACCAAGGACAGGGATCAATGTAGGAGTCTTTTAATGAAATGGACAGTAACCTTGAGAGAGATGTAGGTCATCACACTGGCAGCTTAAATGACTCCAGCCTTCCTTTTCTATGTTTTCAGCTGCCCTTCCCTCCGTCCTTTTTCATTTTTCGATCAAAGTGTGTTTCACTCAGATTTTGGTAACACATTCTTGTTTTTATGACTTTTTACTCTGGTTATTTTGATGTCAGACTGAAATCTTTCATATTATCACTTTACATCTGGCACATCAGGACAACTGGAAAGTTGTTTCAACACAAAAACGTCTTCATATTTCCTTTCTCTTTGTTGTGTATCTGCACTTTTGGGGCAGAAAGGAAAGCTGCTATTTCCTGTCAAGCTTCAGCTCGAACTATGAGAGTTTTTACTCTTCCTCAAATTTTTTTTTTTAACAAGGAGGAGATGAGACACCCGATAGCTGTCCAGGCCGGACAGTGAGTCATCCATTTCCAGCGTCAACTGGAACTTGAACCTTTAATCCCGAGGATCTCAGGATCCGGAGAGTTGCAGATTCCTTATTATTTACATTAATCTCAGGAATTTGCACCATGCCATGAAGACACAGGCTCCACTTACTTAACTGACACAATATAGGGCAACAGCTATGCTGATACTTGCCTGGTTTTGACCACACAACCATATCATGCGCTTGGTTGTAAATAATAAAGTAATGAGATTGGCAGCGAATGCAGATGTTCAACTTCAGGCCAATTAAGTGTTTTTTACACATCATGTAAATAATACGAGGCGGATATGAACTTTTCTTCAGCTTGTCTCAAATTTGTAGTTTTTGAATGCCTTTTTGGATCATAAATAAGAGATTTACACGATCGTACCTCGATTCAAAGGACAAAGCCTCTTGTGTCGAGGCTTTTATGACTATTTCAGCAGTAAAGGCCTGCAGCTCTCACCTTCAGCTAAAAGTTCAACCTCGTCTCCTGCCAGGTCCTTTGAAGTGATCCTTTCAGAAAGAAAAACTCCAACACTTGTCCATAAACCATGCCAGGCCCTGTACCAATGCCCACATGTGAAATTAATACTTGTTACGAAACTAACCCCTTCAAACTACCACCGCATACGCTCTAATATCACAATCTGTCTGCTGAACGCCACAAGACTCGACGCAAAAAAAGAAATCGGCTATCAGAAAGACAAATTGTAAATAAATCTTTTGCCTGCATTTGTGGAAAAATCTGGACGAAAAACGATGGCGAAAGGAAATCCAATCTGCTCTTTGGAAACGCTGCTTCGAGGTAATTCAAGACAACGCAGCAGCTGTAAGGATGACATAGATCGTTTTGAAATACCTCTTTTTCCACTTCTCGATATCGGACCGCTGCGGCTGCCCCGAGATTTCTTTACCAGGAACCAAAGAGAGCGGCGGCTTCTCCTGCAGAGCTCTGTTCATTTGATCACAACCATATTGAGTGTAGCCAAAGTCATTTGTTTGATTTCAACTTTGAGTTATTGCATCACTTTGTGCTCTGATGTCTGGCACATATCACTTCATAACACGGACCACGGTGACACTTTTAAAGCCAAACCCAGAAGAGTTTGATGTCGACGAGAGAAGTTCGTGTACAGTATGTTTTTTACGAACTTGTTCTGAGAAGGGCTGTTGTTGTGGATAAACATGCTGTTCCCTGTTTTAAAACGGCCCTGGAAACGTGCACGACAGTTGATCTGAAGCGTTAATTGCTGTATCAAAAGCACACACAAGCGCACTGTTTTATGACCTGATTACATGGCCCTCTCTGTGACACAATACACCGAGCTGGGAATGTTAAGGCGGCCTCAGTTTGTGGAGGGAAAGAGGGTGGCGGCGAGGTGGAGGCTTCCCAGAATAGTTGAGCTTCGTAATCGGCGTGAAACTGATCCAGAATGTGGTGACTATCTGCTAATGGAGAGGATGATCCCTCCCTCCCAGCAGGTATCTCCTCCTGCTGACGGACAACAAGGTTAAACATGGACTTTTGGTGGGTTGGAGATGTTCTGTCGTTGTCAGAACATAAAAATCTCTGTTGTCTTAACTCATAAAGGAGAAGTTACAGTTATGAGTTTTATCAGAGATGTTTTAACAAAATGAAGACCTGTATTTAAGCTTTGTTTTAACCCCTTAGAATTGCACTCTTCATTATTCATATTAGAGGAGATTATAACAGTTATAGTCATGTGCTATAGTTCAGTGTTTAGGTTCAAAGGTCATTCCCTGTCCTGTTTGGTGTTTTAAGTTGTCTTATAAGTCTGCTGAGTCACAAGTGCTGAGATGCTGAAATTTAGAGTGTTTTTTTTTTGTTAATTATTAAAAAAAGAGATTTGTTTTAAACGTAGTTATTGTGTCCTGTCTTGTTTTATGTGTACCCTTTTTGTTACCTTTAATAATTTTGTATTTTATGTGTATTGCCTATAACACTGCTCTGCTTAAGATGCATCACTTATTGTCTGTGTTTTACCGATTTTAATAACTGACCGATTTTGCTTAAATATTTCATGTATACTAACATACTGTTGTATCATTAAAACCTTGGAATATTTGGTAGTTTGTTTCTAAACTCACAGCTGTTGTTGCTTCATGTCTGACATGTTGTCTGTCTGTCTGTCTGTCGATCTCTCTGTCTGTCTGTCTGTCCATAGATGACATCTAGGTCAAAGGTAGAAGAAGCTGAGTTAAACAGCTCTTATCCATGTGCAGTTCATGCTTTTTGGTGATTATGTAGAAAGTTAGAAGTTAATAACTTGTAATGTATTTCTGTCTCTGGTGATTGAAAACTGATAGTCAGAAATATCTACAAAAATGGAAAAGGTTGGCCTTCTTCAGATCACCTGCTACCTCTGTCTCAAGGGCTCACCTGAGGAGGTCTAAAAGACATGGTGACAACATCAGAGGTGGATGAACAGCATGGTGAAGAAAAGAGATGCTGTAAAGTGCTTTTAAATAGAAATACATAATCATCTCCTTCTACTTTCAGCCACAAACTCAAAATCATTTACCATTTATTCTTCAGATTCTGTGACATAGTTTGACAATGAAGGGAAAACAGAACACAAGCATCCAGAAAACTTCCTTGAAAACAAATTTAAAACAAAAATGTGTTTTGAAAAACTGAATTTTGCCTTGTTGAATGGAAACAAAAGCTGCTGCCCTCTGAGCTGTTAAAAGATGATCACTGAAACTGTTTTCGTCCTACTTGTGGATCATCCTGTCATATATGCTGCCTCCACTCCGAGTCAAATAGCACTCATCACTGTGTCTGTGATGATAAAAATGGTTTGCTCTCCCTAAAAAAACCTAATAAACACTTTTATTTTGCACAAACAGAAACACAGCATGTTCAAATGTAAATTCGTTGTTAGTCTTGATGCTCTCCTCTTTATCAGATCCTTTTAAAATAATTGTTTAATCTACTGCAAAACAAACATAAATGAGTGCATGTTACAATAATCCGACTTCACAGAGCAGAGAAACTGGCATCATGTTGGTGAAAGTCCTGTTAGATGTTTTTATTTAGCACCAGGGAGGGGTAAATCTGTGGAGGCAGCCCTAAATTTAGAAACCAGCTTGCACCACAACGCTGTGACCAAATCGCTAAAACATTTATCATTGGATTGACAGCCTTACTTATATCCTCAACCTCCAAGACCACAAATGCAGATTCCTAAATTATTCAAGAAACAGCGAAACCTCCTCACTTTTTGGTCATTGAGAAAGCAGGTTAAACCCCGAGATAGAGGGCCAAACTTAAATACAAAGCAGCAGGAGATGGAAGAGTTGGCTTTCAAAGGGAGATATATGGCCAGTACAAGACCGGGATCAGTTGCTTTGGGAACTTAAAACCTCGGATGACAGTGAAAGCCATTTATAATATTAAGATGAATAGGCTCATCCTGGCACCGGCCGGCGTGGTCGGGAGTTTGTCTCGTTTGATGCAAATGAACCAGATCACTGTGTGTTTTGAGGCTATTTAAAAGGGAAAACACTGATTTAAAACAGCAGAAAAAAAAAAAAATCTTCATAGTGCACTTAACATCTACAAAGCTCCAGAACAGAGCAAAGTTAAAGTCTGGCCTCTCTCTCTCTCTCTCTCTCTCTCTAACTTCTTGGTTGTTATCCACCTTGTTGATTTTAGTTTACAGGCGTAATCCTTTACTATTGAAGAGGTATGACAGTGTCTGCCTCACCTCATCTCGGGAGTATCCCACTGTGGCAGGTAAAACCTCCCAAATCAATAGCACATATGGTCCACATTAGAGTGGGAAAGGCCTCCAAAAAACCTTTTTCTCGGTGAGTGGCTCACATCGATGACAGACGCGTTCTGATTCCACATATGTTGAAATGTAGAAAGCGTTACATGGCCTCTTTGATACGGGATGATTTATAGGGCCTTGACACCGGTTGCAAATGTCTCTGGCGAGGGCACGGGGAGGCCCAC
>JAPZDZ010000026.1:21573897-21587584 GCA_029783805.1 Acanthurus tennentii | reverse complement strand
GGCAGTCATTTAGCAGGCCAATTAAAGCAGCTACATTCCTGTAAATGTGTTTTTAGTCGAGTTTCCTGGTTGACTCATTTGGTTCATCTGCAAAACACTAAATCAGTCATTTTGAATTCTCGCACAGCTTTTCTGTTTAAAAAAGGAGTTTACAAACTCAGTTAAATGTTCCATGAAACCAGCTGAAGAACACGACCACATAGATCCAAATATTTGATAAGTTTTTTATTTCTCTAGTGGATTCATATGTTGTTATTCTGCACAGCAGCATACAGGAAATTGTGGTAAAATATAAATAACAAAGTTCAACAGTGTGTCTTTTTTTTTCTATTATTCATTTAATCAAAAAATCTCTGTTAAAAGTGGCAAATTTTTTGTCAGCCTTTTTCAATATCCACTCTCTTGCGCGCTCTCAAGAATGTAACATTGAACAACTAAACTTTAAAAAGTATGGGTATAATCATTATTTACAGACAATCACCTTTTGGTGAGCAATGCTTATAGCTTCTTGGAAATTCACTTCCATCATGTTAAATGCAACAAAATGAAAATACAATTATGTTATACAAAGATCAAAAATACTATCAAAAACCCTTATTATAAATGGCAGCACTATATCAATAAACTGCTGTTGACATTTTACATGTAAGTACAAAATCCTGTTGAGGTAGCGCCCTCTGAAGTCACTTGTAATGTTAAAATACTGAATAAACATCACTTTATATACAATACAGCAAATCTCTCTTCTTTCTTCAATGCAATTGTATTCCTTTGGTAAACAAAACTGTCAGAAATGTGCAGTCCTGCAAGTGACACTTTCAATCATACATTCACAACATTTTTGCATCTTTTTTTTTTTTTGGATTCTTCAGGAGAAAAAAAAAGAAGAAGAAACGATGGGATTAACATGTTGTTTGTTAACATTCATTTGCTCTTTTCACCCCAAAAGAAGCAGTGAAAAGGTACATGGGACTCACTTCCTCCCCCCTCCCTCCCTTGATATATCGCAGAGCAGACCTGCCCATGAGGTGATTACCTCTGGTGAATACACTGTCAGGGCAAACAGAACAAAACAAATACACATTAAAGAGAAAGAGAGACCTGACAGAGAAAAGAAATCCAGTGTGTCGCCCTCATTTGGGATTGTAAACATAATAAAAAAAAAATGTAGGCTAGTATCTCTCGTTTCTGACTGCTTGTGAAGTCAGATAATAACGCTCTCATCATATAGGATTGGAGGAAAAAAAGAAGGTTTGGCTTGACAACAATTGATTATAATGTTCCCCAGAGAATATGAGCTCTAAACAGAGGCCACATTGTCTCTTTTTTTTTCGTCCTGTCTCACAGATTGAATGTCAACTCAAGGACCAAGTTTGGGAAAAAAGAAAAAAAAAAAGGTTGTGGAGTTTTATAGGAAGGCAGATGGGATCAAAGAGTTCCTCCTCCAGTTCAGACGCACACAAGTACTCGTTAATGACACATTCTTGAGCTTCTTTAATGGCAAACATAACTTTGGTTTTCTAAGACGAGAAAGAAAATCGCAGCGAGCTTCGCTCAGCGTACAAAAATACTTGGTAGAAATATGACATTCATCCCCTTTTGCCAATGTCAGTGTGTTTCCCTACATGCCCAAAATACTTTTTTTTTTTTTTACTTTAGATTTATTCACACTTTGTGATTATTGATACATGTATTTATATGCACACGCTCAAAAATGACTACAAACTAGCAAGAAAAATAAATCCAATGTATAAAGCATAAAATTATTCTATGTGGATAAAAGAACTATAAAAATATAAGAGATCTTAGAGGAAAAACAAAAAAAGATAAATCAATATGTTTTATGAAACTGGGATAAAGGCTAGAGCCGAAATCAAAAAACAGTCATCTGGAAATTGTTCAGTGCAATTCAATTTACTTTATAGTCATGTCTGTTTAGAATATTTTCATCCTCTTACCACCCACAGCCCTCCCTCCCTTTAATGGTCGCTGGGATGGCTGGTCTTTTGACAGTGGACAGTATTTTATCGTGTGGGCATTGTCCCCGTTGGCACTGCAAAGGGGACAGGTATAAGCCCTCAGGATGGGGCACACGACCCTGCCGTCCGGAGTCTTCAGGACGTGGGAGCCGTACACCTCCTCCGGCGCTCCGTTATTTCTGCAGAAGACGCAGATTTTGGGCTCCTGCTTGCTTCTGGAGGCGGGTTTGCGCATCTTTCTCTCCATGCCGAACAGGTCGAAACCCGCGAAGCTCCCACCAAAGCCCACCTCTCGCTCCGGTTGGACACCCAGCTGGTTCTGGAAGGGGCTCAGAATCGAGAAACGCTCCTTCAAGTCCAGGATGGAGGCCGGCGGGGGGCTCCCGGACGGGCAGCAGCAGTCCATGTGTCCGCTCTCCCCAACGCCGCCCGCGATTACGCACGGACACGGAGGGGAATCATCCAAGCCCAGGGTCGCTTTTAGGGACTCGGTGATGGAGTTGGGGTTCTGGGGCATGCTGAGCTTATTATTCTTCGTAACCAGAGTCGTCAGTCCGAGATAGTCGTTCCAGAAATTAAACGTGTAGTCATACGGGCTGCGCGCGTTCAAATAGTTGTGATTGAGAAAATCCATGGCCACCTTTGGTCGTTTGCTTGCGGTCAAAAGGCGAAACAACCAGTGTAATCCGTAAAGTCTTCGTAGCCAGAGTTCGTCTCCAGGAATGGTTCATGCACAGCGTCGTCGTCTCCAGTGTCCCTGTAATGTTTGAGCGCCCTGCAAACAGGCTTTCTGGTTATAAGGACCAGGAGGGCGGGGCGCCGTCGCTTCAAACCCAAGTTTCTGATCAGGTTGAAAGCACGCTGCCTTTCTTCAAAGCCACATTCAGACGGACTTGTTTTCTTGTGGCCAGGCGATTGTCTACATCAATCATCGTTCATGCGGTTGTGGATTCGGGCTTTTTTTCCATTTAAAAAGTAGTTAGCAGTTAATGATTTGGACAAGCGCGCGGAGACGTAATTTCGCGCACGAAGCTTCACTGTAGTTAGTTACATTTTTTTTCTTTCAGTTCAGCTTCCAATCAATTAGAAAAAGATATCTTGGCTCTGTGATGCTCCTCGGCCGTAAAACATTTTAATTCTGCAGGTTTTGTGAATCAATACTGTTAATCACCGCGCGTGAACACAATCAACGCCATCTCGGGCGTTCACACACCTTAACCCTTTGTGCGCCGAGAGCAGAGGGCCTTTGTTCCAGACAGCAGGCATCATATCAGTGTCCGAGAGGCAATAATCTGTGCAGATGCTTCCTTTTATTATTGTAACATGTAATCCATATAAACACACCAATCAGGCCCATGTTTCTTAAACCTGAAGAGGTTTATGGCTTCACAGCAACCTTCATATGAATTTAATAAAACAGTAATATTATTATTTGTACAGAATAATCATACAAATTTCCAAAGTAAGTAGTTTATTTTCATGACAGCATATTCCACCTACTAAAATGTGCTTGATACAAGAAAATGCATTCATTCCATTCATAAGGAGGCAAATTATTTAAAAAAAACATAATGAAACATGTTTATCAAGCAAAACAAGAGTTTAATTTGTAGAAAATGACATCTGCAAAACTTATTTCACCCATTTAGGATCAAATGTCTGTCAACGTTCAGAGTTTTCAAAACTTTATGGGAATAAACAAATCTTTTACAACATCCCACCTCGTGCTGAACTCATTTTTAGTTGTCTCATGCTGTAAAACTCAGACAAAACACCACATCAGTCCACTCAGTCGTGATGTAAACACAACATGCAGAGCAGGTTTTCAACAGGGGGCAGCAAAGTGCAATTACAGGTCAGTTCATTTAAACCAAAAGACCCCTCCCTCCCTCCCTCCTTCTGTCCTTTTGCTCCTCTGAAACTTTCAGGCTGAAAGAGTGAGACTGTCAGATGAAAACTGTAGTAATGATGGCCACTGGCTGGAAGATAAAAGTCACCCGTGATGTCCCACCAGCCAGATGTCGTGTTGTGATTCCACTCAGGCGTCGTGGTCATTCAGAGCGAGAAGCACGTAACCAGACTGCACAGATGCAGTCAATGATACCGGGACTTCAGTGATGCACATCTGGAACGTAGAGCTACATTAAAAATGTATTATGGCATATGTGTGGGGCCATTTTGGTGTTGTTAAAGGGTCAGTTCATCCAAATTACAAAACATTACGTCTAACTTGCCTCCATCAGGCTATAATTTTGATTGTGGTGGAAACAGCATTGAAAAATTCTGCACTGCAGCAGGTTTTTCTCTCCTTCAACAGCATCTGCATCAAACTAGTTAAGTTTTATATGAACTAAACCTTTAGTAGACAGTAGTTTCCTAGAGAGTATTTGAAAGGAGGTCTGTGGATTGTTCTAAAATGCAATGCACTTTGTTAATACGTTTTCCAATGCATATTTTTTATCATCTGAAAAAGGAAATTAAGCTCATCTCAAAGTTCACCTCAGGCAGAAATCTGTGATTTGAGGAAACTGACCTTTTAAAGTGAGTCTGATAAACTGGGTTTGTTTCACAAGCTTTCTCTCAGGTTTTATCTCAAGAACACATTTCTTTGTGGAATTTTCGTGCAACCAACCATCTGAGCTTCCCCCAATGAAAACACAAAAACACAAAGAAAAGAATCAAGCTGAGTTTTGATAAGATTACTTTGACAGATAAGCAAACCTAACCACATCTTTAATACACTGTCAAAATAGTCCCTTGAATCCGGATTACAAGGATCAACCATTAAAACCTTTTTTTTTGCTCACATAAGACTCTGAATCACATGGGGGGGGTGTGGCACAGGAAAAAATCACAATCATAGCCTTCAATAATAACATTTCAGCTTAATTTCTTTTATCTCTGGTAGAAGTATTTTCCTATTTTTTTACACAAAGCCCGTGAAATGGAGTCATATTTGGTGTTCTGACTTTTCCCCCAAACATCTTATTCATTGAGTCATTTCGGTTTTGGTCTTGCATGGTGGCCACATCTTAAGAGACAGTTTTTTCACATTGTACACACACATATCTGTTAGGGTTGTGAGAGCTTGACGACTTCCTTAGATATTTTAACAAATATAGTGCTGTGGGTTACTCTGACAAATGAACCATGTTGTCTCCAGCTTGAGTTGAAAGTATCGAGTTGTGGCTTAAAATCTGTTTCTCATCTTAATCATCAGCAGAAACACACAGTAAACTTTCACAGTCATCCAAGTGCCATGGATGTCCGATGTGGCTACTACAGGGCATTTTCCAGCACAAAAAACCCTTTTCCATGAAGAACGTCATGGCTCATCGTGTCTATTTTTATCCTTTCTATACTCACATGTCTGGAGAGCTCATTTAATATAAAGGGTTATGTACAATCTGCAGCTCTTGTACCGCTTCTCTTCTTTGTGCAAAAGACTCCTTCAGAATCTATAAATACACAACGTGTGTCTCCACAATCATCCTTGCAATTACATGAGATAACACTGGTTCTCATCAGTAAGAGAAGTGATCCAGACTCTTGATTCTCGAGGTGAAAATCCACAGGGAATATGCAGCAGCCTTCCCGAGCAGTGCACTCACACGCAGGCCTCTGATCCTGTGATGAAGTGGGCAGCTCAGGAATGTGGAAGCGGCCCTCTTGAAACAACGATAACACGAGTGACTGGTGTTCTAATTAAAACTTCCAGGGGAGGCTGCGAGAACTCACTCTGAGGGTTCACATCTATTTTTAAGGGATCTAATAAGAATGCACTTCCTTAGGAGACGGAGTGATAAAAGCGGAACAACAGCACGGTTCAATGAGCTCCGCTGTTTTAGAGGCCATTTCTCTCTGTTCTGTCTGTTCAGCAAGTTAGTCAGAAATAGTATTGACTGCTCATTGGATTTTCACACCCGAGCCTCCATTCAGCTGGTGCAAAATATGAATTTTATGATGAGGCATTAATAATGTATGTAATCGCCAATTCTTTTTTTGCAAGCCAGGGCAGATTGTGCGAGCAGATTCCTGTGTTGCTGCAGCGCAACTGAAATATTCATGGCCGTATTATTTCTTAATTTTGTTGTGACTAAGAGGGATTAATACTCATCCATTCACTAAAGCTAATTCTGCTGCCGCCTCAAGGTTGCATGACTATATTGGACGAGGAAGTGAATTTAGCAGTGGAATGATGCATAACATCAGCAGGGAGGCTCTGGCTGTAAATTGATTAGGAACCTAAGACTAAGTAATTGTTGTTTTAGTGTTGTTTTGTTTTATTTTTTCTTGGTAGGTTGTTTTTTTTCCTTGACAGGGAATAAAACACAGATCATCAGGAAAAGTGGTGGCTGGCTGAGAAGGAGACACTTTGTTTGTGATGATGATCAAATCATATTTCCTGCATGGGCTCATTAGCATTATGAGACTAACATTCATTCTTTTTTTTTTTTTTTATCTGTTTGCGCTTTAGATGTTTCTGATGCAAATCAGCCCAGACGAGCCGTTTGCTGAAGTTATGGCCGTGATAATGACTGATTTGTGCCACCTCATAGAGCTAATTTGCTTCATGCATTATGATCAGAATCATTAACATGTTCTGTGCTGTGATCCAGACCCTCCATTCTGGCAAACTCAACCAGATCAGTTGCACGTGGGGTGAAAAGTCTGCGTGATTCATATTTGACATGAGAAATGAAGGATTGATGCGACTGTGGCGTGCATGAAGAAATACGATCCTGTTTTTTTTCCCCACTCTTATTGCATCTTCTCATACGGCCAGTAATAATTTAAATGTATCATTTGGGCATGTTTTGAATCATTTACATCAGATATGGTGTCTCTAACCTCTCAGGCTAAATACCAAATGTGAAATAGCAGAATGTGCTCTGTGGCTGTCTGTTTATCCTTTGTTCTTTGTTGCTTATTACATGAGGCAAGTTTCAGCAGTGGCCTTGGTGAGGCGAACGCATTGGGAAAGGATTATACAAAGCACACGCACACAGGGAAGCTTTCTGCATGTTCCTACACTGCTGCTACAGGCGGCAGCCATGGATAAATCATTACAATGCCTTGCTCAGAGATACTTTAGAAGTAGATATTCTGTTTAAGCTGATAATCCAAGCCTCAGCACCTCCAAAAGGCCTCAGGAATACCTTTTTATATAACAACCGCCCCCTCCATCCCCATGTTTACAGAGCCACATATTGATCACTGAAACAATACATAATGGGTTTGCAGGAATTGCTGAAAAATCCATTTTGCCATATTGATTGCCGTAATGAAGATGAATGCTGAATCACTCACTACGAAAATGGCTCGTGCATTTGCAAACTGCATTTTTCATACCAATTTTTTCGTCACAGCAGTCAGGCTGCTCTTTTGTTTTTGAGCCTCAGACCCAAAGATTACCATGTGTTTTCATTCACAGCCATTAGAGCTCTGTTTGTGATTATGCAAATGAGAAAACATGCAGGAAATTTAATCAGAGCACAAATTTGATTTCACGTGAAAGATCGCTCGAGGGGTGGGGGCCTGATCGCATAATATTGAGCAACCAAATTATGTTCAATATTTGTTTTCGCAGTGGGCCACCACTCGGACACGCCACAGCTTTATAGGCTTAAGGTTCGCCTTGGTTTGGAGGCTTGAAGTTAACAGCACCGCATAAGGTTTGATTATCCTTTGTTCTCCCAAGAGATGCTGAATGGAAACTGCAGTTAATGGGAAGCATTTCCATATCAGCAGCAAAGCATAGCAGCTTGTGTTTATGCATTTTTATTATTCCTGCGCTCCCCCTGAACCAAATATCTAAGTGCTTAGTTTTCTTTTGTTCCCCAGCTGAACAGCAAGAAAATGGGCTCTTTGTAATTGCACATAAACTCGGAGGATGGCATTGTGCCGTTGTGTGTGCCACTGTAGATAACTGGTGATTAAACTGAATGTTACTCCAGAAGCATGACAGAATTGAAACTAATAAAGCATGTCAGTCAATAAGGGAGGTGGGTCTGTTTATCAAGCTCAGAGATGTAGAACAAACAAATGTCGTTCGGCTTATGAAAGAGAGCAGCTCGGCTTAGTCGTCCTGTGACTTGAAGTCTCATTACAGCGGGAGACTTGTTGTGTGTCATTCATAGCAGTCGGAGGAAACAATCGCTGTCAGTGCACAGCGGCGCTGCTGCTCTGACAAGTCTGTATTTGCACAACTCGACTTTGTATCAATCTGCATGAACATCTAGACAGAAGCAAATTAGGCTGAACAGTTTGCCTAAAAAAAGAAAAAAAAAAGTGAATCGGTAAAGGTCGAGTATCCCCAGAGAAAATTCTAGCAAGTTTCCTCTGGAAATCTGAAATTATAATTTCAACTTTACATGGAAAGTCAAGTGCCGTCCAGGATGCATTTGGTAAAAGTGACTGAAAAATACAGAGTCACAGTCTCAGTTGATTATTGCATCCAAAAATATAGACACCCCCCCCCCAAACTACTACTAAAAATTGTTTTCATAGTTCACCCATCCTCTGCCTCATCAAAAAAACATTTTTGAAAATCTGATGCAAGTTTAAAGATGCTCAGAAACAGTTTGCAGTGTTGACATGTGCGCAGGAACTCTTTCCTTTAAAACTACACTTTTAAAGGTCACTCCATTTAAACACCCTCTGATATGATTACTATCCGCTGTGATGCTTTGAAACAAGCCTTAAGTGGAGTTTGAAGTGGACATTCGGGACGTGTGTGCAGAGATGATGGTTGGTGCTGTGGATTAAAGTCAGGATCTTTCAGCGGCTTGACTTACATTTTCTCAGAGCCTTTAAATATGAGAATAAAATGCTGAAGAATTCCTCTTAAACTGATAAAAAGTGAAGCGATTTTTAGAGTCATGGAGGCAGAAGTTCCCCTCTGAGTCGTTATGTGCTGCTGTTGTGATGCCTCTTTGGGCAGAAGGTTGTAAAAAGACTGATAGTTGCATTGAGGAATAATTCTAAGTCTTTACTCCTTCAAAGCCTCTTGTCCATGAAAACCAACTGGATGCAACATAGAATACCAAAAGCTGGCAAACAGCACTTTATGCTTTTTGCATTCGAGCTTCAGTCCAGAGTGAATTAAGCTGATTCTTCTCTGCAGAGTCGAATAACACTGGCTGGTTAAAGTTAAGCAGTAAGAGCAGCTTTATTTCAATTGACCATGACAATTTAAGATTTGGCCTGAATACAACACATAATGGTTTGAAGCTGATTCAGTACTGATGCGAAGACCAGACTACATTTAAAACTGAAAAGGTCTTGAATAAACAGCATAAATGCATCTTTGTCTTCTATAAGTAGGTTGTGGGTACGATCATGTCTCCGTAC
This sequence comes from Acanthurus tennentii, assembly GCA_029783805.1. Classification (NCBI taxonomy): domain Eukaryota; kingdom Metazoa; phylum Chordata; class Actinopteri; order Acanthuriformes; family Acanthuridae; genus Acanthurus; species Acanthurus tennentii. Next base: position 21,578,252 of record JAPZDZ010000026.1, on the reverse strand, counting down.
ATGCAGTCTTCCTCCAAGGCGAGGTTGTATTTGCTCCCACTTCCTCCTTTGTAGGCGCTCGTCACGATCCTGAGCCAGCCTCTCTCGCCCTCCAGGGAGAAAAATCTTAAGGTCAGTCATCTGTTGCACCCACTGCATTTCATTCCGACTTCCATTTTTAAATGCCAGGTTAAAAAGCTACCGAACCAGACAGGGACCGAGGCTGCCGAGTTACTATGCGATGACTCACCCACGGCTCTCCCCAGGAGTTACGCACGATCCAGTATTCTGTGCCATTTTCCACACCCCAGCCAGCCACTGACACAATGTGGTTGATGCTGGTGGTCTCAACATACTCAGAGTAGAGACCTCCGCTGTATTCGTCAAGTTTCTCTGTCGCCATGATTCCACAGCTGGAGGAGAGAGATTCAAGTGACAGTTTGAGAACAGAAGGAAAAAGGGATTTGGTGTTTATGGTTGTTGCAGGTATAGCAAATCGATAAAACCTGTACACTAAGGGAAATTTTAAAATTAGAACGTTTCTAATGCAGCACTCTTCTCTGCAAAACAATCAATGTTAAAGTTTAAAAACCTGATCGGCCCTCCAGCGTAGATTTCTGCCTTCATGTTATCTCGTCCACTGATGGCTCCGAAGTCTCCCACTTTCCATAAAGTGTAGTTTTGCACAGTGTTGCACCTCCCAAAAGTGGTGCAGGTCCCACATGCATTGAATGCTTTGCATTCTGAGGGAAAGACAGATTTTAATTCAAGGCTCATTACTGAAACAAATGTGCACACGATTGTCGAGTTCTCACTTTGGTCAATCGCCTGGTAGTTGTTGCAGGTCTCATCGGGGATGCCATGTTCGTGGGCGTACTCCCACACTCCTCCATGGTCTCCTCCGTGACATGTGCCAGACTCGGCACAGTCGACCACGTGTTGGACAGAAAGGTAAGCAGATGGCCACACGCCTCTCCGCTTTATGTTGATACGATCTGCAGACAATAAATTTCACCATCAATGAGTTAATTGTTTTGGAATAAAAAGCTTTGCTCAAGTCTCAAATGATTTGATATCAATGAGATTCAACCTTTATTATCTACTTCACCTTTTAAACTTGTGCTAAGCTGATTGTGAACTGCTGGGGTTTATTTAGCACAGACATGAATGTGCATTCAATCCAACGGACGGCAAAAGGCAAAGAAAAGCAGGCCTTTTTGTGAGTATTAGTCACCACTCAGCCCAGATTTTATTTTGGTTTATGAGGTTTTTGTCTGAAATGTTGAAAGTGAATAAAAAACATCTGCGGTTCTTCAGAGCTGTCATCAAAAGAATGCAAGAGGAAGCATTCAGAGGCCTCATTGATGCAGTTTTAGCAAGGACTACCTAAATTTAATTCGATAAAGTTTTTTTCATGCAAATTTCAAGGGTTATAGGAACTATTTTCTGTGCAAATATAAATGCACAGGCAAGTCAGAAAACCCTTCTATTTTTGATGAATAAGATGAAACAGGAACAGGTAAAAAACCTCCAACCTGCCATTGCACTGGTGCTGCCATGAGCCCAGCAGGAGCCGCAGTACTGAGGGATGTGCTGGTTACGAGTCGTGCTGGCGTAGTTGACGCCGTCTACGTTCCTCCAGTCCCAGGACTTTGGCAGCTCAGCGAGGTTCAGGAGTTCGTGAGGACGAGCCGCAGTTCTGAAGGAGACAGGAGACTTAAACTGGAGACATTTTATTTAAGAGCAGATTTAAGAGCAGCAAGCTTGAGTTTATAAAATACACTTTGGGAAGGTTTCTATGGTGAAGCAAACACACAGGCAGGTAGAAAGAGCAGCGTGCTCTCCACAAACACACTGAGGAATTTGGTCAAGTTTGCATGTTTCATCAAGTCTTAGATTAATCCCAGCTAACTGTTGAATGAAGGGCATTAAATCAAGTCAGACTTAAGACAAATCACATAGCTGACCGAGGCTCCAGGAAAACGTCACAGCGAGCTCTGACTGAAGCCAATAACTTGATATGTAAACTCTGCCCTTTTACTGTCTTAACTTTGGGATTAACTGTGCAAAGTTAAGCTTTCCGAGCAAACTTCTCTCTCTTTCTGTGTACAAGTCCCAGCTTCTTCACTGCCAATGACAAAAATTTAACATAAGCCATCTGCAAAGCAGAGATGCACTGAGCTTGTTCGGGGCAGCACACAACCTGTGAGGAGCAGCTGAAGGCAGAAACAACCACAAGAATGTGCTTCATGTGATGATTTTAAATAGATTTGGAAACCTCTTAATCTATTTAAGCCTCTGAAAATAATCTTTGTTATGCTAAGTATTTTTAACAAAACTGGTTGGTTAGTTTCACTCATTAGCTGACTAACTGCCTTATTATAGGACAAGAGAAGTTTAAAAAAAAAAAAATCCCTAAAATGAAACTCGGACAACTTACTTCACCCCAAAACTGGGTTTCCTGAACACTGGCTGGTAACAACTTGGCCTCTCACTAAAAAAGTTTCTAGCTGAAACAGCAAGTGTCATGAGCATAAAAATAAAAATGACAAACTGAGCCATGTTGAGCCACAGAGCATCAAGCTACAAGCCGGAAACCACTTAAATTTGTCTTAAATACCCGATCGGCAGAGAGCAAGCAGGCCTGCAGCGTGTCATCAGCTTAATCAGGATTTATTGCTCTCACCTGGGCTTTGCAGGTTAAAGTGGAGAACATGAGTGAGCACCTTCCATCAAGGTCAGATTAGCTTTCTGAGTGCTAACTCTTCTTGTGGCCCAAACTTGCCTTGTAATACTTTAAGTCCTGATGACTTAAAGCTTTGGCTCTGTCCACAAGTTAGATGGATAAAATCGAAATGTTGCTTATTTAATTGTTTTGGCCTTTCAGGACCTTGAAGTTTTTATGTTTTAAGCTGTGAAATGAATGAATGAATTTGAAATAAAATGTTATTCAGGAATATAATCTTTATTCTCTTGAATAATTTAATCTCTTGATTAAACTTTTGATGACTAAATGTGATGTAATGTTAAATGTAATGAAGATAACATAGGTCTCAGGTGCATAAACAAAAAGACAAATATATGTAGTTTGAGGAAATGGTTTGAAAGGGCTTTAACAAAAGGAACAACAGCAACGTGTCCATTGTACCGTGCACCTGTGTACTTCTTAAATTTGCAAAGCTTTAAATTAATATAAAGTTTATTTTTTTTCTTCTACCTCATGGTCTTCAATTCCTTTTTTTCTGTTTTTATGAAAATGATTTAACATTCTATATATTAAATTATTCATGTACTGCTTTCTTTCTGTCTGGAAAAGTGACTTTTGCTTAAAAAGTCAAGTGCAGTTAATTAAACACATTCTGGACACTTTTTTTAAGCAAGGCAGTTGGTGGAGTTTTCTTGGTCATAATCCTTCACAGCATCTTTCCATTTCGATTGTAAACACGACAACAGACGTCAAAAGAACCAAAGATTGACTGCAGTTTAATATCAGCGAAAGTCCCGAGGACGCTCATATTTTGGAGTAGCTATGATTGATCTTCAGAAAGGTTTTGAATCTTTAGTAGCATTAGCTGGAGAACATAAACACTCCATTAATGCAATTTTTGTCGGAGAAATTCAATTAATTTAAAAGATATCTTTTCAAAAGCTGTTTCAAAGTTACACTGAAGCATTAATCCTTGACAGAAGCTCATCATTATGTCGCCTCATTCCCACGTGTCACTTTGTCTTTTTTGTTTATGCTTTAGCAGCCTGAGATAACAAAGACTTTATCAGGCTTCGCTGTGAGACCGCAAACAGAGCATGATACTAATTGACTGGCTGCCATCCTCTCCCATCTGCAGGAATAGAAAGTCATATTTAATGCGTTGATTAAAATCTAATCCCTCCATGTGAGTCGGAGATGAAAGTAATTTTCGTGTAATGGAGACTATTAATATTTAGATATAGAAAGGAAACCAGATCCCAGATTTGCAATCAGCTGGAGGATGGTAAATGATATTTAAGGCTGCCAGCGAGCTGGAAACCAAAGCGTGCAATGCAAATAAGTTTGACGCTTTTCCAATTAACATTTTGTCTCTCTTCTTGCATATAAATGCATGGGTTTTTCATGCTATCATATCATGTCATTGTCAGGTTTATATGCAAAATATTAATGTCTTCTCATCGTGAGAAATTAAATGAAACTTGATATGCAGTACTTGCGATATATGACCCAAAGTATATGGACGGCTCTATAATTTTTATGTTCTTTTGGTCTGCACGAGGCTGCAAGGGTTCAACTGAAGGGAGATCTTCAGTTCACAATCATATTTTAGACCTTGGTGTGCTGTAGACTTTGTGGCAGAACTTTACGTGCCTGCACACTGACCTGA
>JAPZDZ010000026.1:21555834-21573797 GCA_029783805.1 Acanthurus tennentii | reverse complement strand
GAAAATCAGTGGATAGGTCAGTGTGTGTAAATATCCAACAACAGCTTTTTACATGATGAGAGAAACTGAAGAACACCTAAATGCAGATAAACCATCTAAAACTAACCTTCAAAGAAGACAAGAAATATAAGCTTCAGGGTGTGAATGACCCCAGAAATCCTTTCACATGTTGCAGATGGTGTTTTTATGCTGCCGCCTCTTGTGATTGGCTCGCTTGAATCGTGAAGCGCTCGACATGAAGACACGCAAAACACACGTCAGAGCCGAGTTAATCGATGACTCATTCGCCGACATGATGGCTTGTTACGGGGGGTATCAGTGTGATATCTCCATGATTAGCATCGTTAGCTGCCTCCATGAGCGTGTCCCCTTCTTCATTAACGTCAACAGCATCATTAGTGCACTTGTGAACCAAGTGATTGATTTGTATATGACAGAGGGATGTGTGTGACGTGTGGGCCCATGCAGCCGTAACTGTTTATATGTGCATGTGTGTGTGTGTGCATGTGGGGTAGATAGTATCCGTGTTCAGTGATCCATGTCAAACCATGAGGTCATCGGTGTTTCTCTGGCATTTCCTCAGGACGATATCTCGCCCCCACATGTCTCTCTGCTCACCTGTCAACTGTAATGAAGGAGTGAAAGTCAGATAACTGGACAGTTAACTGAAAGAAACAGTCGAAAGCAGGTTTATACGGAGAGCTTAAATCCATTTTTATGTCATATCCTGTTTTTGTAGAGAAGAGAAACATCTGCAAGTCTCTGTTTAAGGTCAGATTTGACAGCAAAAAGAAATAAACATGTCTAAATATCCATATTTTAGTAATTAACTGGGTATCCAATACATATACTTTGTTTTTAGTGGATTTCTTATGATATTTATTAGTACATAAGTAAATATTTGAGCCAATAATCCTATCAAGATTTAAGTAATCTATACTTTATTTTGGTTACATTGCATTATATATTTATCATGGATATTACACTCACACAAGCTGGTATAAGTGATTGAGAAGTGAGATACTGTCTTATGGCAGTATATTGCAGTATAAGGCTGCAGTTTGGAGTTTTAGTTCAAATTTTACAGCTTTATTTTGTAGTTTCTTTCTTCCTCGCTCATGTTTTGTTCCCATTAGTGTCTCTTTTTCATTATCCATCTTTTTTGGGTGTAAAATCTGTGTGTGATTAATTAGTTACCTCCTCGTGTTTTCACTCCAGGTGTTTTTTCTCTCTTCTGGATGTCAGTTCATCCTGTTTTGGCTCCCTTCTGTTTCCATGTCTCAGTTTAGTTGCCAGCCTGTCTCATATACTTGCCTGCATGGTCATCCTCATGTAAGCTTGTTGCAGTTTTTTTCAAAACCTGCTTCACTTTATTCACTTGTGGGTCGATTCTTTCTGAGTTGCTGTAGTTTTTGACAAAAGCAGTGTTAGAAATGGCACAAACTAGAAAAAACATACTGTTGTACTGCTACATAAACCATCCAGTATGCTGCTGTTGTCACGGGCAGGTTTGTACAATTCAGCTTTAAAAATTCTGATGTTGACATCAACATGCTAAAGCAGCAGTGGCAGCTGTTACAGCAGTTAACCTTCCATTTGTCAATATTTTCATGCTTTCTGTTGCTATGATGGCATTTGGTGAAGAGTGCATCATGACTCACTTGGGGATCGAAACTCAAAGTTAAGAACTTGAAACTAGAGTGCAAAGACCTGAAACTCAGCTGTGACTTGCAAAACAATAACTTGGTCTCACCTGTGGTAAAAGACTTTATGAATGACTTCATCAGCTCACATCCTTAAGAAAAAATTGTGTAAACTGTCTGATAAGAAACAAGAAAAGTGATTCCCATCATGTAACCAATGTTTCATACATGTTCGCTCTCTTTTATCCTACAGCTCACTGACTGATGATACCTGTTTGTATGTTTAATGTTTTTATATCTTCACAGCACTTTGTTTTTTTTTAAATGTACCACATTAGTCAAGTTTTTGATATTGGTTCCACAAAAAGCAAGACCGAGCCCAAGATTAAAGGACTCATTTGTAGTGTAGACCTCTTGTCGTCTTGAAAGCGGCCACATTTTCCAGTTGAGAAGATTTCAAAGGCTCTGTACCGAGCTCCTGCCTCTCCAGTGGAACCACCTGTCCACCCGGACCAAATCCCTCAGCCTCAAAGTTCACCGTCGGGGGTTTCGTCACCCAGCAAGCCATTTCACATTCGATTGGCTCAACCGACGCTTAACAAAGCTGTGGCGATGACAGACTTGTTAAACACATTTCAGTCATCGCAGTCATAAATAGTTTTTAATGGAGAGCGCATTAGAATGTGGTCCGAGGACTTAAACCTGAGAAATGGGGGCTCTGAAGAATCCCAGTGATCTTTACCAATCGTGTCATAAAGCCGATGATGTTAACGACCCCTGTGGTTCATGAGAAGTGAGGGGGATAAGAGAGGTTAAGTAGACGGGAAGACTGGATGTTCTGATGCTGAATCAAATTCATCCATTTGGTCAGAGAGGAATAGTTCACATTAAATGGATAATAAAACTCTTGAGTGAGGATTTCATCTTTATTAAGAATAATGTACCAAAAAACAACAGTCTTTAGTTTGTGGATTCATTAAAATGTTACTTTACTTCAGACTGTGATAAAAGACAATCTGTGAATTTTTGCATTTGGCTGCAGATGTTTGTTCTTGCATATGAAAACCTTTATTTGTATTCTGGACCTCAGTTTAATTCTTCCACAACCGCAGTTCTGAAAAAAGCTTGGATGCTGTAAAATGTAATGAAAAAACAGAATGCAATCATTTTAAAATGAACTCTGGTTACAGAAAACTGTTTTATGGAGCGTTTCCGAGCCGATGCAGTAATATTATACAATGGTACGTTTCATGTATTCACAAACATCTGCTGGATGCACCTCTCATACACAATCATGATACCATCACCTGTTTACCCCACAAATTTACTGCCATATTATACTGTTTTCCATAAACACACACAAAACAGACATGAGGATGCAGCATTGAAGTCATGTTTGTGCTAACAAAAGCATTGTGGTAAAGCTAAGGGAAAGACAAAAACCATGTTTGTGAAATAGTCATGAAATTTAATTTAGAAGATTTGTGCATCCAGACACAAACTCTCCTTTAGGAAGTCATGCTGGGTGTCATTAAGAAAATAGATGATTCAGTCTCATGTACACAACTACATTGGAGTATAATCCACAACCTGCTCTTGGGAGGGATGAGAATATGTTGAGTCATGAGTGATTCACTGCAATTTTGCACAGTTCAACCTTGCACAAAGCCCACAGTGCTGCTCAGGATTTAAGTTTGCTATTAAAATCACCATGAACGCTCACGTCCAAATCTAGATGGATTAAAACTTCCTCAAACATTTCTGTTCCTAAAATAACACAATTAGTCCACTCGTGGTGATGCTCCGTCTGAGTGCTTCGGTTATATGTGTCTAATTAAATGGTGAGAAACGGCAGAGCAGTTTATTAAGAAAAGAAAAATCCCAGAGTGGAAGTGCTGATGTGAAATAAAATCTCCTTTTAAAGCTGTGATTCTTGGTATCCTCACATCTTTCAGCTGTAGTGTCTCTGAGAGAACGTATCCATCAGTCAGAGCAACTTTGGGACGTCTTCCTGTGATTTTTCTGTTCATAATGTTAGAGATTCTGTCGGCGATGCTCTTTTCTGTTCCAGCTTCCTCCTTCCTTCTTGTTCTGTGTATCGGCCGTTCAGCAGCACCTCAGGGCTCGCTGTGTTTATTGAGTGGTTGATTGGTTTGTTTACATTTAACACTTTTTTCCCCCCATGCACGCCGCTCAGGGGAATCACAGGCTACACTGTTCACTTGTAAGAAAACCTTGCAGAAGGGAAATTCAGTGTGCACTCATGCACCAGGTGGAGACGTCTGAATCAATGTGGTTTCATTCTCTCCAATCATTCACCCTCTATCCCATTTTTTTTCTATTGCAGCTCCCCAATAAGAAGTGCAAGCAAGCATTTGTGCATCACAAAAGGCACCACTTCCTGTTTTACAGAGGATTTTTCCATGGAAATGTCCACCGGAGTCTTTTTAGAGGAGGCAATCAAAAGGCTTTTTATGAATTGGACACAGGATGAATCACCATCATTTGTATTAGTCGTTAACACAAAGCAGAGAGAGTGTGTGTTTTTTTTTTCTGCAGCCACAGTTTTTGTTCCCTTGCACATCGTCTGTCAGATGCTACTCGAGCTACCCAAAGACCCAAAGACGTCCTCTGGAACATTTACTGTTTATTTGGCTGTGCAGTCCTGCATAGCTGAGCTCTGTTGGGAACAAAAGGTCACCTGACACACGTGAAGCCTGTGTTTTGTGTGTCCCAACTCTAGCATGTCCACCTCTCTGTGGTTTTATCCCCCCTTTAGCAATCTCCTTTAGGCCCCTGGAGACTGAAAAACATCCTTGGAGCACAAACTGTGGACGTTATGAGTTTGCTTAGCTCTCCTGTCTATAGGCTCTCCTTCCCCTGCATTTCCTCTCTTGTCATTTGGCTGGTATTTCTCTTGTTGTGCCACCGGTTCCCCCCTTCTGTGATGTAATTTTTGTTAAACAGGTCCTTCAAAGTGGGCTATGCCTGAATGGTTGATTCCCACTAATCCTTTGACTGAACTGCCCCCTCCTATGGAGTCAACGTATAGATGTGCATGCACAGATTCTGCACCGTAAGGTCACATTTGTTTGCCTGGCTGGATCACCACCACAGAGGACTAATCCTTCAGAATTAGTCCATTCAGCGACCACCTCTTGACCAGGAGGCATTGGCCATTAAAATGGTTACAAAAGGAATGCCTGAGTCCTTTACAAAGGAATTTTTTTTCCCCCCTCTCCATAAGGTAAAGGTAACCCACAGAGCCAGTTACAGTTCCTTCGGCTCAGTTTGAAGCCCCATGTGGCAGATTTCATTCAGCACATTGATTGTGCTTATTAAAAATTTAGAGAGCCTAATTGGAGAATGTGCAGGCTACATCCGCTGCGCTGTGACCATGAGGTTTTTTTTCCACCCAAAATGGGGCCGCTGGAAGAGCTTTGATTTTATTTTTCTAAATCAGAATTATAAGTGGCTGTTGACAGTCTTGAACACGAACGGCGAAACTGCAAACTTCAACAACCTCGAACGCATTTAACACATAAGGAGCATGTTTGTACTCAGCGCAAAGAAATACAAAAAAGCCAAAATCGTCTGGCACCAGGACACATCCTCCCTTTGTTCTCCATGATAAATGTTATCAAGATGCCACCTTTGATTACTGCTCTTTTCCAAATTGGGACCCAATTCAAGCAAGAGCTATCTCCCCCCATTGAGTGGTCCTGACAGAAGCAATTTCCCAGTTCTAATCGAAAGATTTCTTCATTGGTACAATCTACTAAATACCAGACTGGGTGCACAGCAGTGCCAGATGTGTCCCAGCTTCCTCAGAAATCTGCAAGCCTATTTGTGTTTGGAGATTTACAAAGAAGCATGAAGAATATGTGCTGAATTTTATTTCTGCTGGATTATTTGGTGGATGCATTCATGTTGAAAATCATTCTGTTCCTTCATGCTGGATTACCTGAACTGTCTCCACTGCAAAATGATTGTCGTGAAAAAAAAAACTGATTCATTTGTACAAAACCATTGCTGGCAAGAAACTAAAGCTTTAGGATTCTGAATAAAGTGAAAGCCGGACTGACAAAAACAATAATGCACCCACTTCTGTTCTATAAACACCAATACTATGAATGATTTAGCAGACTTGTAACTTACTTGTAGGTAAATTTGTGCAAGGTATTCATGTTCTGGACTGGTTTGTACTAAATTCAGACAAGATGCTGCAGTGAAGCTCACATTTTTTGAAACTATGGACAAGTTTCAGATTTCAGCGGTTCATAAATGATCTGCAGCTGAGTCGATATCGGAGTTTGAGTCCAGCTGCTGGACATTTGTACCATGTCAGTCCCATTTCTTTCATCTCAGCTTTTAACTTTTAAACCATTTATAAAAAGTGTCAAAACAAAACTGGATGTTTTTCTAATCTGGTGCTTATTAACACGACGATTATCTTGCCTTGGTCCTCCAAAATAAGTATGACCTTAAAAACAGTGATTTTTGTGTTTTAGAATTTGCTGCACCAAAAAGAAAAGACTGTTAATAAATCTAGTAAGTTAAAGTTAGTGCATCTTTGTGGTAAACTTAAAAAAAACCATTTCCTTCTGATAGAAAACAGGATATAAACAGTGATCTTTTGTATCGAAGTCGCATCCTGTGCACAACTAATCACCAAACTTCCTCCTTTTGCTGATTTTAAGACTCAGTTTTATCAATTTCATCGTAATTCAAACTCACATGACCAGTTAAAGTCCTTGTCCTTGTGACACTAAATCTAAAAACTAGGATTCCTTTTAAGATGTTGTTTTGAAATTGCATTGATAATTCTCAAATATGCATCTGATGGTTTTCTTTGTCCTCAGTGAACATCATAATGCGCGGTGTTTTGAAGCACTCTCTGCTCAATGAAACATTCAGACATCACCACCCCTGCTTCATATTGCCGTAGCGGTGCATCGCAGCCCGTTTGGCCCATCTGTTGTTTCTGCTTGGACTGAAAGGCAGGTGGTCAGCTGCTAATGTGCCCCAGCTTTGGACCAGCATTCATCTCAGCCCACTCATTCTCCACACGGTGATCAAAAGCAACTTGGCTGCTAAATATACAAGCTCATACATATGCATGGCATGGCAAAACAGTCTCTGCTGACACCCATTAGTTGTACAGTCACACCGAGGAGGCCTATTTGGAGAATTTGCATGCAGACATTAGCAGATTAATCACGAGTGACAGTCGAGGGGAAAGCTGCGGTCAGAACCCACACGGGAGCCAAGATGGACTCTGACCTACATGTACCTCAATTGCTGGCCTGGTTACTTTATGAGATTCAAATGATTAAAATGACCCAGTTTCCTCATTGCACTGTGAATAATAAAAAAAAAAAAAATAGTTCATTCTTAAAAAAAGGCAAATTACATTTTTAGATGGTGAAGTGTGAAAAAGACTAAAAAAGGTACGACTCTGTGTCCCTGGGATTTGAGGTCGTCTCTCTCTGCAGGCAATGTTTTACAGACATGAATATTTTATACATTGCAACAAGGGTTTTTTTTTGGCCACAATGCTTCATTCATACAAAAAACCTCACTGCAGTAAAAGGAACATATATATATATACAAATAAATACTTATAGCTGATGGTAAACTCTGTTGCAGAAACTACAGGAGAGGTTGAAGCCAGTTATCCAGTTTTCTTGCAACGGATGAAACTATTTTGTAATTTGATAGTCATGATAAGTCAATAATTTGAACATCCACTTCACTATCAGCTAGTTTATCTCACTGACCTTTATGTCTCTATGCAGCTTCCTTTTCTTTTATCTCCGGCTGCTGCACTGAGCATCAAGCCAATGTTACACGTCAATTCAGGATAATTTCTTCTTCCAAGAAATGTTTTCATGGCTGATATTTCAGTTTCTGTTGATCCCTGCAAGAAATACTACCTTCACCTGCTTCGACCCTCAGTGCACAAAAAAATCTAAATGCCACAGGTGAAGAAACCTTCAAATATTACTTTTTAAAGGCTCTTTTTTTTAATATAGAAGCTCAGACGTAAATGCGGAGCATGTAAAGAGGTGTGCACACCAGCACAAGCACTCACCGTGGCTACAGATATACTGTTGTCTTATAGATTATGTGTGCCGTTCTGGGAGCAGCACACGTTACATCATTTGTATCCGTGGCTGTCATGGAAAATAATTTATCAGTGCCTATTTACAGTGCAGATGGACTCTGGCTTTGGCGTCCAATTTACCTGTTGATGTGAGAGTCCCCAAGTGAGCGCGGTTAAAATTAGAAATAGCATATCGCCATGCGCCATGAGAATCAATCTCACATCTGTCAAAAGGGGGGAGAGAGAGAGAGAGAGGGGAAGGGGGAGAGAGGGGAAGGGTGCGAAGGACTGAGCATTGTGGGCTGTTCAGCTCCTCTCAGCACTGAGGCCAGATACTCATGAGAGGTTGTGCCTCCAGAGCTGCTACTGCGTAAGAACGAAGCCAATCACAACGTTTTATTAAAGAATTAATTGAGGCCTGTCATCGGACACTGACAAGTCCAGATTGATCAATGGTTTCTCCTTTATAAAGTTTAATTTTGCCTCGATTTTCAATATTTCCACACTGGCATGTAAGATTGTATCTGAGTATTATCGCCATCCCAGATTTTAGTGGATATTTTTAACCCTTTGTAGCATACTTTTTCTCATTTTTTGAGGTTTCAGAAGTGTCCTATAGATCTAGATTTAATCTATATGATGTTTAAACTTAGTGAAATATTCATATCAAGTCTCCCTGATGGTTAAAGCTGCACAAGTCTATCAAATTGCATATTTTGCAACATATTTGGTGTCTATGGAAATTTTGTTTACTTCAATAACAAATCGAAGTTGATTGAGGTTTTGAGCTGCATTTCTTTCTTTTTCTTATTTTTGTTTCTTACTCTTTTCTGTTTCTTTTTTTCTAAATAAGACTCTTTACTGTTCATTTCTTCTCTTATGAAGCATGAAGATTATTTTCTCTTTACTTGATGTGCGCACATTTGAGCGCTCAGTCCTTTGTGGTGTTTTATTTGTCTCTTTATATCTTCTCTCTGTTGCTTGACAAGGGTCAAAAGATACTTAAACTGATACGAGCTGTGCAGAAGGCCTTTGTCTGCTTTACTTCAGCTATACATGTTTCCTTTTATACTTTCTATGTTCATGTAACTGAAGGCAACACAAGGAAATGATACAGTGTAGCTGTAATACACTGTTTGCAATTTTATTCTGTAGAGAAAAGTTTCTGTATGAGCAGAAAACAACAGAAGCTTAAGACAAAAACCGCAGCGCTCTGACTTCCAGAGCGAAAAGTCAAAGATGTGTCAGCTGAGTCAAACAAAAGGCCTTTATTTCCCCTGTGGTATTTCAACCACACAGGCATAAACACTGGAAAATGCATACTAGACAAGTGAAAACATGTGTAAAAATATTCTGAAAAAAAAGAAATTGTTTTGGGTTGAGTTTCCCCTACAAGAGGGGCATTTCATTTCAGCTCGCCTGGAGTTAGTGATTAGGAAAAGGCACTGACAATGTATGAAATGCAGGTGTGTTTCTTTGACACAAGTAATCCTGGGTTTTATTGGTTCTGCACTCCCCCTCAAAGGCCCGTGGCCACTTGAAATTCTTTACTGCAAAAACTCTGCGGCTTCTGAAGCCTCTTTAGCGGGGAGAGGGAGGACTCGGGCCTCCATTTAGCCTGATTTCCTGTCTTTAAAAAGGATGAATGACCAGCTTTAGGCCATTGAGAGTGCCCTCACCTATAGCACTCCGTTTGATCTCAGCATCATGGCCGCAGCCAGGTTGAAAGAGAGAGGGTCCTTAATGTCAAGGCCATTCTTAATGAGTCTCGGTGGACGGGACCAACCACAGGCCCCTAAGAAAATGTAATCCCCAGCTTTAGCACAATGACTTCCTGCTTGTTCCAATGTCTGCTTTTATTCCTCCTCTGTGAGCATTTATGATGCTTTGGTTGGGGAAACATTCAATGATATAAATCACATGTTACATATTCAAAACCTTCATCTAATCTCCGGTAATGTATTTTATAATATTCTCGGGTTCTGGAGTTTAATTTGCCATAATCGGGTTAATGTTTATTGGCAATAGCTAATCTTAATGACCTTTTTGTTTGCTTGTTATTATTATGGCTGGTGTGAATTCATCTTCGGGTGATAATGCCGCTCGCTACCGAAGCTTCAATGGGGAATTAAAGTGTTTTCAAAGTGGTTTATCAGTTTATAGTCAGCTGCCGCAGTTTGATTGACAAAATGCAGTGGGGATAAGCAGAGGATGAATTCAGAATGACTTTGGACCATTTAGGAACTGCGTGGAAAATCACAGAAAATGTGTGCAATTTAACTAATCACATCTCCAGCATTTGTCATTTGCATATGTTAATAAAGCAATTCCAAAGCGGGGAGGAGAGGGGGGAAAAAAAAGGGGGGAATTAATTTGAAATCTCGTGGTTGGTGCGCAGCAGAACTGCAGGTTTTCAGTGCTGAATGTTAAAAGGCAGCTTCGTTAATAAGAGACACAACCGGCGACGTCCACCTCTGCTTCGCTGTTCAGCCGGGCGCTCGGCTTTGTGTGAGTCTCTCCTGAAATCTTCCACCATACTAGGTAGCCCCTTTGTGTCACTGTATTCCCTCGGCTCAGTTCCACCCCTTTGTTTGCTTTGGTGCAGTTTCCGTGGCGACTGAGCCCAGGGCCCCCAATCAGAGGCCCATACCACTGACAGGCAGGGATGGAGGGGGGGTGCAGGGGGGGTGAGGTGAGGTGGGAGTTGGGGGTTGGAGGAGGAAGGGAGCGGCAGAGCACACTTGTCGACTGACACACACTTAATATACATGCATGATCATAAGCACACACACACACACACATATATATATGAGCTCATGCGCTCGCCCACATATTCGCCATCCCATTTGCGCCCACATGTGCGCACACACACACCTACAGGCCATCAATTATCAATGGTAATAGCTCGCTCTCGACTCAACCGCCATAAATCCAGCAGTGGTGGATGCATCAATGACAAAATGCCCTTGTGATAACACACTGAGCTGTTTTTGCACCCTAACGTAGCATGTGACAGCTCCGAAATTCTTCTTCCTCCCCAGCTCCTCCTTCCTTCCTTCCTCCCTCCCTCCATCGCCACAACACGGCCCTCCATTTGCGTCAAGTCAAGTCTTTGTCTACCTGGAGTCTTCTCTTTGTTTATTTCCCCTCCTGTCCCCCTTTTAAAAATATATATATATATCATAGGAATTCAGAGGGCTTACACTTTGAAATGTTAAGTACCACCTGCCATGGCCACAGGCTCTCCAAATCTCCGGAGTTTTCACCCAGACAGGTTTACTCGTTGCAAATGCTTGATTTGACCTGTTGTTATTCAGTGCTCGAGGGGGGAAAAACCCTCTAATACCATTTAATCACCAATGTTGTCCAGCGAGCATGCCCCCCCACCCACACCCCTCGTTTTTTTTTGCAGGGGGAGTAAATTTTGACTCTGGACTTCAAAGGGATCTTGTAAGTTGATCGTGTTGTGCAACATCACTCCATTATCCCTCTCATCCTCCCCCCAACAACCCCCCCTTCCTCCTCCTCTTCTCCATTACCTGGAATCCGGGGAAGGTGCTCATATTGCACCCTGCTGATTGACTTGCAGCCGTGTTGTCACGTCTCCTAACCTTTTGTCAAGCTTTAATCATCTGTTGCTGGCTCTCTCTGCTCCCACCTCCCCGCCGCCCGCCGAAGCCAAGAAACTGCTGTAGGTGCAGCTTGGCAGAGAGGCTGCAATTTATTTCAATGAAGCTTTCTGAAAGCAAGTGTGTGGTTGATTGTGTTTATGTACTAGTGTGTGTGTGTGTGTGTGTGTGTGTGGCTCCATATGCATTGGTGGGCTGTGTGTTGGGGTGTCTTTGTCCACAGCTTGCTAGCATGCTCTTTATGTTGTGCAGCAGGTGACTGGAATACTGATGTGTTCAGGGTCTCCCCACAGCACCCGACACTTTCCCTCTGCAGCTCACATGAAATGTGAATTATGTTTTCAAAAAGAAGATGCAGAATGAGACCGAAATAATAATATTTCACCAAGTGTTGGATCTGTTTTGATTAGGCATAACTCTGCCATTTTTTTTTTTAATTTTTTGGTATTTTTATTGACTCATGAGTGAAGTGAAAACAGTTTGCCTTCATTAGAATAATACAACTTCTACAAATTTACATGCTAGAAGCCAAAATGAGTGGAATGCCTCTTTAAAAGAATATGATGGCTGTATCCCTCTCAGCATGAAGCTCGGATTGATCTCGATGAGGTTTGCAGTCGTTTTCATCACACTCTGATTGGCGACTCAAATCAAATAAAAGGCCTGGATGTGAAAATAATATATGAGCTCAGGGGAAGAATGATGAGCGATGAATCAGTTCAGAACTCGTGGGTCCACAAGATCAATGTGCACAACCAGTTTGCATATCAAGAAGTTTTACAGACATTCTGGAGCGTATTCTGGTCGAAATTGTCATTTGGTGTGATGATTATTAGCTCGATGTCTCAATTTGTTTGAGTTGATTACTTAAAATATGAGGTTTGAATTAGAAAAAGCTAACAGACATTCAGGGGAACAAGACAAATGAGTAAAACTATCAGGTATAATGTGAATTTTAAATGGATACCCAAGTTTGGGAAACTTTGAATCACTAAATCTCATTACTTTACTGTTTCACAAATTAAGTTACATTTATTCATCACTAACAACATATTATAGATAAAAAGGCCTGAAAAATCTTTTAAACCCAACACTATGAGTGGCAAAATCTGGTCTTATACTTCTAATTTTCACTTCACAAAAAGTTTTGTTGGAAATGAAACTGCTGTTGGGATTAAACTCACAATCATTTTTTAGTTTCTAATTTGAAATTTGTGCACCGGCCAGAAGTCATATTGTCATATTGAGGTTGGTTTAATTGAAATCAGGGTTTCCCCCTTTGTCCCTCATATTGTTCAGTTTGGAAATCAAAACACTTGGTTGAGGAAGAAAACTGGCTGCTTTAATATTGAAAAAGTCAAATTGAACCTTTTTTCTGGTAATTAAATTCACAATCTTCACCTGACCTTGCAGAAAAAGTTCAATGTTGAGAACACGCTCACTCAGATTCAAGGCGAAATCAACAGTGACTGATACTGCATTCATACCTGGCCTTTAATCAGCAGCTGGTTAACTTAGCTAGAAATTATTCAGCATGTGTATTAAATCCTTGAATCTGTAGAGTTCTCAAAATGAAACCAATGTATTATAAAAAGATAATCAGTGAATTTTAAAAGTCTTGAAAGTTTAAAAAGTGATTTGGGGTCTAGCTGTTGTTTGTTATAGTTTTGTCTGAAGCTAGGCTAACTGCTTCTCCATTGTTCTTATCTCAGTTTCAGCATTAAAGTTCATGCTCAATTCACCCGAAAGGTCAGACTGTTGGAAGCCGACCAGATGTTGAGTCTTAAAAATCGTGGAAAACTTTGGATGAGTCACTTCAGTTATTTTGTTGAAGGTGCTTTGAGGATCTTAATGTTCTCGTTCCTGCTGTTGGTGATTGTGCTAATTAGCACTGCAGGCAAACAGTGAGCATTCACATATTAACAGATACTTTTAGTGTGAAGGTTTTATCTTTGAGTCCAGGAACTACTCCTGCAAAAAAGGTAAATCTCAAAAAAAACCTCATGAATACAAAAAAAAGTAGCATGTGATTTGATTAAAATGAGAGTAAACTCGCTGCATCAGTCCATTTTAGCCACAGACATCATCATATTCTGTTTTCATTCCCTCAGGTTTTGTTTTCTATCTTCAGTTTAATGAAACACCACTTGAGCAAAACAAAGCAGATGTTTTAGGTTTTGTTTTTGGTCATTTTTTATTATTCTTACGAATAAAACAATAAGTTATGTTTATTCAAAATGTAACTTCTGATTATTCACAGTACTTATTCGGTTCCTGTTTTCAATTCCCCCACGTCCCATATTCAAAGGGGTTATCTAAATGCTAATGTCTCAATGCATCAAACTGAAGGCACATTCGGCTCCACAAACAGAGAACCTCCTTTGTATCTGGGAGGTGCTGGAGGTGGTGGTGGTGGCGGTGTTGGGGGATAAAAGAAGTGAGAGTTTTATTGAAGGGTTTAGAACATAAAATAGATGTCTCCCACAATCCCGTGTTCCCATTTCCTGTAACGCACACTGGAATTGGCACAAAGGACACGTCATTTAGATTTCTGATAGGGTGAGTCTGCTCCTTGCACTCCCGCTCGCCACGCTGAAATGTTCAATTTGTGTCATGAGCCTTCAGTAACCCCATGCTGCTGTGGATTAGGCATCAGAGATAGCATTGTATCCTCTGTCACAAGGACAGCAGAGATGTGTAATATGGAGTCTTAGAGTGTGTGTGTGTGTGTGTTTGTGTGTTTGTATGGATTGAAGAGGCATGATTGAGTTAAAAGGCATTCGGGTTTATTGGACATTTACTGTCATAATGTTCGTTCTCCTTACTTTACTTCTTAGTTCAATTTATGGTTGATGAACCTGCGAACAGCCTTTCTTTCCCTTTATTATCCTTTTTCTCTCCTTCATCCCCTTGTTCAAACTGAGAATCATGTGATGTATCAGCCTGTTTCCTTTCCTTCTTTGCTCATTTCGATGATATTCTTATCTGTAAATCCCCTGAATACAGATACACTAAACCTACAATCTCACCTTTTCCTTTTTTCTTTTCATTCCTCTCTCCAATCCTCCTTTGCTTTCCTTTCTTTTCCTTCAATTTCCTTTCCTTATATCCATGTGTCGAGCCATGGATCACCATTCAGATAAACATCCTTTTCTTTCTTTTTCTGTCTTCCATGCTCAATCTGAGAGCAAAACATTAAACTTGTTCCCTTCTTTCCTTTCCTTCACTCTCCTGTCCTCCTCCTCCTGAAAAAAATAAAGCATGTTTATGAACTGGAGATTGAACTGCAGATGTTTTTTTGTTCATTGTTCAAAACAGGGATCACCTGTAATCAGTTCTCCTCACCTCTCCAACATTTAACCTTTTCTTTCTTTTTGCCCGTTCCTTACCTGCGCCTGGAAATCCCCTCCTGGTTAGATAAACATTCACCTTTCATCTTCTCCAGTCTTCTCCTACTTTTTTTTTTTACCTTTGCCATTCTTTCCCTCTCCTTCTCTCCATCTTTAAACCCCTCTCACCTTTCTTTTTCTTTTTTCCCTGTTAAATAATACAGAAACAAATAAACTAAGTCTTTTCATTTCCTTGTCTGTAACACTTTCCTTTCCCTAAGTAATAGTTTAAATCTAGTTTCATCCATTCTTAGATCCTTAAGAATCACGTGAGTGCAGCCAAACTCTCTCCATTTCCTTCTCTTTTCTTCCCTCCTTTCCTACTTTCCTACCTTCCCTTCCCCTCACAGCTCAATCTGAGGATGGCTGGGCCTGGAAATCACCTGGCTACAGATAAATACCCCTGAGGAATTTGTGGTGCTTCTGAAGTCAGCAAGGCGAGTGAGTGAAAGCCCTCCTCTGTGCCCTCCCACCCACCGCGGGTTGTATAACACTTCTCTAATGGAATCTGACCTTCACTGCATTCCAGTTTTTTTTTTCCGAGTGTTAGCAACAGCAGCGATGGACCCTGTGACTTACTTTCCCAGTCTTGTTATAGATACAGTGGAGCCTCCCACCTCCCTCGTACATAATAGATAAATGTGACAGTTCATGGCCAATCAGGGCAAAGCTTCCTGAGGAAAAAAGTCATGAATGGAAAATCTATTTTTCATTGAAACTTGTTGAATGTCTTGTTGTCTTTTTATATCCGTGATGAGTGAGAGAAAGGTCATGATCACCTTCTGAATAAGAATTTATAATAATGTTAATAATAACCTGAGCTGGTTGCATGACTGACTTAAGAGGCCCCACTGTTGTTCCCATCAGCTTTACTGTAGGAATGTAATGTTGGTTTTAATACATAACATCTAGTTTGAACAAATTACTGTACTTTTAGAAAATGAATATAACCTTGAAACAAGTACAGCAGGATGTTTTTTATATTTGGTGCCTGGAAGCACAAACGGATTGCTGGTCGTGTAGCTTTGCCCTTCAAGTACCCTGCTGTTCGGTGTGTATTTAATGTAAAATGTGGCAGATTACATTGCAGGTCCTCAACTCCAAGGCAACTAAAGCTGAAACGACTCATTTTTTAATTCACAAGTTGTCAAATATCAATGTTTTTGTCGCCCCCTCAAACAGATCTACATGATACTTTACCCCCAGTGGCTGATATCTTTCTTACATGGCAGCACTTTGGTGACATTTAAGCTCCCAAAAAATCTTGAGGAGGATTAGGAAAAGATAAGATGAGATGGTTACGGCTTAAAGAGTTACATTTAGATACATCACTACATATGTGACATAATATAAATAGGTCAATGTTGGCCTTTGGTTTCAAATAAGTCAAGAACTCCATGCTCCTGGATCAAAGTCCTGTGTTTTATCCGCCCTGACCTCCTCTCCTCTCACTTCGTCCTGAGCTTCTAATATTGCCGTGGATGGATTTACTTTGGAGTTAGTTGAAAGTCTGGTGCGTCTCAGGGAATGAAAACCTTCTGGCGGAGAGCAGCTGTTTGCATTTCAACACACACAGTTTTGGCATCTTAACAGAATCCAGTACATATGGTTGATTTCTGCGTTGGTTATTAACTGAAAGGACTGGACTTGTAAGATAAGTAGGAAGCTTTAATTTTATTTTTAAGTGTATTCTTCAAAAATAAATTGTAATTAGTTTTACATTTCCCTGAAATCTACAAACAGGTGAGACAGTTAAGGGAGTAAAAAGAGGAGAGGAGGAGCAGAAAAAAGAAAAAAATATAAGTTCTTTCACACAAGAGAAAAAGGGTGAATTAATCATATAACAAAATGTGAATCATCTGCTCTGATCTTCAAAACAAATCTCTAATCCAAAGGCATCATGGGAGATATTGCACTGATTAGTTTCTACAGCCACATTACAGCAGACTCTCATTCAATAAAGCTACCTTGCACTGAAAAAGGATGTGATATTATGGTTACAACGTCAGTAAAAAGAGGAATACTGAGGCCTGATGATGGCACATGCAAGAATAATGTCCCCACCATTTTTCAGTCCATCAGTGCTCAGTGTCCAGTGTCCATTGCTCACTGACACATCAGAAAGTTGGACAAAAGTAAAGTCTAACCTCTTAGTCTGCCACAGCTGTCTGGAGACTGCAGCCAAACAGGAAAAGCATTCATAAATTCATCCTTAGCTCAGGCTGCAGGCTAATAGGAGATGCAGCAAAATATTTGCAGGATAGAAGTGTAATGTTACCGTACTTTCAGACACATCAGCACCATCAAAACACCAGATAAGGGAATATCTCTGTGAAGAGGGATGTTCATCCCTCCGGTGGAGATCCAAAGGCTTGAAAAATCAAAGCAGAGTATCATCGAGGCTGTTCTGAATAATGAACAACACTTTAATAAGACACTTGAGGTGTTTTCCTTTAAAGCTCCTCTCCAGACATGTTTTACGATGTACATGACACACTGCTCTTTGTCTAATGAGTGTTTTTTTCATTAAAAAGTCCTATTATCTTGTTAAAATCCCTAAAATGACATTTATGTCTTCTTTGTCCTTAAAAAAACTTGATCTACAATCATGCAAAAGTTTGAAAAGTTTAACTACTTTACAAGAAATGACTCCTGCCTAGCTGATGAGTTGACACCTGCATCCGGACCTTTAAGTCCATCCACTCCAACAAGTTATTATGATTATTCAGAGTCTGGGGTTGTGGCATATTTCTCCTAAAATCAAGATGGTCCAAAGATCAAAGGAGGGGGTTTAAAAGTAGCCGATCAGAGGCATGGGTGGGACTAAAATCACTGTAATGTTGTCAACTGGTTATCAAGGTCAAGTTGTATGCCAGGCTAAATTATTTTTCTAGGATGGCCACGGCATGATTCAGGGGTTGGATCATGCCTGCGTTAACTTAGCTAACAAAACTGTTAAAAAACAAAGTAGGGCTAGGGTTAATAATATGATTTAAGATTCTGTTACTACATTGCTTTTATCTCACCTCAAATGTTTGTAGAAACATATTTAAATATACTGTTAGCTGTAACATGAGTAAGTTCGTAGCTGGACCGCCATGTTTTAAACAACGCACACAAAAAAGTGGGCACAACAGCCTCTGATTTTCTGCCGTTTGGCCAGCAGGAGTCCCATTTCATCCATTTCATATTCTTG
>JAPZDZ010000026.1:21514239-21525200 GCA_029783805.1 Acanthurus tennentii | reverse complement strand
CTCCACACTTTTTCTCTGGTTATGGACTTTTACACAACGTGAACTGAAACTGAAATGTGTGAAAATAACAATTAAAAGTTTACCTGAATAAACAAGAGGAGTTTTAGTCGTTTTATTTTTTAAAGAAACAGAACCATTATAGAAAAGCTGTTAAGACTTAGGATGATGTCTTAACAGCTTGAAGTAGAATGATGTACAAAAGAGTAAGTGTCACAATCAAGACAGTCGAAAGAAGTCAAAAGAAAACGATTCAAGTCTTTTAAAGCTGATGGGAACCACAGAGTCAGGCGGTAAATCTCTCTGGATTCACCATTGTAACACATAATCATTTTATCAGTTGTGAATGTAAAAACATTAACATAGCAGCTTTAAATACATTTTTAGTATTTATATTTAAGTAAACCAAAAGTATACAAATGCAAAGCACTTCACACCGCAGTGTATTCTAACATCAAACACAACTAAAACCATTTTATTCTCAACTAGTCTTTAGTAAACATTAGAATAAAACTTGCCAGTAATATATCAGTCCCATGTGAAATCAACAGCATTCATCAGGAAATCATTAGGAATAGATTACTTTGATTTTTTTTTTTTCTGAATGAACCGAAACGAGCCACTTTGAAAAAAAACCTGATGAACACTCAGTGACTCATCTGATGGTTCCCAGCAGAGATGTTGTATAGAGCTCTGAATTCAGGAGAGCAGCTGCTGCGGAAAAACAAATTCTATGAACAGTTCCTTGGCAACCTTGGAGCCCAAGGTTTACCCAACATGACTGTGAATATTTTAAGAATCTCTGCCGCTGCTGAAAAATAACAAGGAGACATAAAGATGTCTCTTTTCAGAATGCTATTTTGTGCATACTGGAAAATATGGAGAGCATCTCAGCAGGGTGCCATGGAGAGAAAATCTAAAAAAAAAAAAAAATGCCGAAAGGAAGACGGCATCTTATCACAAAATTTGATGTGTACAAAACCTGGTGTTGATCATGTCACTGTACAGTAAAAAGAAAAAGAAAAGAAAAGCAGCAAAAACAAACTCAAGAAAGCAAATAGCACAACATGCAGGATGATCAACAAATCCCCATGTGAAGGTAAGCACAAGTTCACGACTTTTTCCCTTTCACAATGCACTGTAAGGCGGCTTTGTGGGGGTAAACATGAGATGTGACACAACAGCGATGTCAATCACAAGGCTCAGTGTCTGACCGCAGTCTATTCGTGGTCTTTTGGCCCTTCACAGTGAGAGGGCTGCTGGGTAGGCAGCGGGGTAACAGGCCCCCGCGTGGACACCAAAGACGATTGTGTCGAGCAGGCGCCAGCTGGTCGTGACTACTGTAATCTCTGCCATTGATTAAATGGGTTCCCAAGTCTTAGGGGGTACCCGCCTGCTGATGGAGCACGACCACAGTGGAGGGGCCGGGCAAATGGATGAACACAACCCTGGGCTGCTTTCTGATGTCGTCTGATGGGGCTGTTGGCTTGAAAGACATTGGCGTTGGCAGCCCCAGAGAGATATTACCTGCTGTGTGGGTCTATAGGAGCGGGGGGGGGTTTCTAAAGACAGCGACTGGACGGCGAGTATGAATAGAGGTTTAGAGAAAATACTGACAAAGCATAAGAATGAGCAGAGAGCGACTGCTGGGTGCCGCCGCTCCACAGAGCCATTAAGAAATATTTTTGAATGCCTTTAAATTTCTGACTGGTATTGACAGATGAGCAAAACAACAAAGAGGAGCAGATCTGATCTATTGTGAGAGCAAACATGAACTAACAGCAGATATCAGGTGTGTAAATAGTGATGTGAAGTAGTTCAGTGACCCTTACAGAAGTCACAGGACAAAACAAAAGGGTTGTTGTTGAAGAGATTAGAGTGAAGATGAATTTCTGCTAAAAATGTTGCATGTTTTTATCCCTTTTCGGTGTTTGAAATACTATAAAATATTAAAAATCTTATAAATTTACTTGGTTAAACTACTTTCCATTCATAGATGCGTCAAAGCACATCTGTCGCCAGTTTCTTTCCAGTAAAAATGTTCATTTGCTCTGAAATTTCTCTCCTAAATTTCCTTTTAAAATAAATGTGTGACGTTCCTGTCAGCTTGTCTGTGATGTTAAAGATGCAAAATGGTGAAACTGGAGCTGCAAAATGTTTACTGACAGTCTGTTAAGTTTGCCTGCAATGTTCTCTTCTGCAGTAGAAAATTCAGACTTTGCAGCTGCAACATGATTACACCAAAAAGCATCATCCATCTTGATTTCCTCCCTGAGATTTACTTTTTGGTAAAGGATCAGAGTCATTTGTTCCCTGGAAAATCGCCCTCTTACCAAACATAACCCTGACAGCAAAAATATTTTCCTGTAAACAAAACTGCCAAAGCAAATTCATGGCAAATCAGCTTAATTTCTGGGAAGCAGTGTTCTTTTTTTCCCTGTTTTTTGAAAGTAGTTTAGAGAATTTCAACATCAGAATCATCATGAAACTGTAAAAGGAGTGAACAGGAAAGTTGTAAATGCAACGTGAAGTGCAAAACCAGCTCACACCTCAGGGATAATATCACAAGATTAATAACAACCTGATGATTAAAAACTCCTTCTCCGTTCTTCTGAAACCAACCAGCTCCGGCACTGAACTGTGATAACAGCTAATTGTGAAAAAGCAAAATCTAGCAAATCGTAAAAAAAGTCATTATACTTAAGGGACATTTTGTTCTCTGTAACTTCTATCAAACACTAACAACACTGACAGAACATTTCCTGTCCCTGACTCTTTCACAGCCCCCACACTCCCCATGTACCCTCCAGCTATTACGGCCTGTAATTGATGCACATTATAAAGTCATATTTTCACAACAGAGAGGACTAAGCTAATTACGAGCTGAAATCCAACATAAACGCCTGGTGAAAAGGTAATATGTCACCATGAAAAATAGAGTAATAATAACGCCGCTGTGTGATTTGGCTTTGCAGCTCAGATTTTTTTTTTTTTCCAATCTAACTTCCTTTCATAGCATCTGCGGATGTAAACAGGCAGGTTTAGTTCGCAGGTCATCTTCTGAAACCGGATATAATCTGCTGCAAGCAACGTGATTGTTGCAGCATCCGTATTGATCAACAACCCTGTTAAAACCCTCCGCTGATATATTGTTGTCATTTTTTTGCCACGGTGCAATAAAAACCTTACTTACTGCTCCCTTAAAAAACAGCATCTCTACAGCCTGGTTTGATGTCCTAATTTACACAGCTATGGCACCGAACAGCCACACAATTTCTTCTTGAGAGCCAATACATCACACCAGCCTGCTGACTTGAAATTCGAGCGACGACCGAGGGGCTGATGTGCTCGGGGGGGCAGTTTTCCTCAGGGCTTACCTGAGCTGTCAGAGGCAGCGGACGACAGGGTTCTCCATCTAACAGCCTCTCGCTCTAATAACTGCGAGTCCCATCTCAGAGAAAAGCCCGCCGCGTGACTGATCAATGTCGACAGGTAGTTTCAAGGCCGCTGCTCATATTGCCCAGAACAGGGAGCAGCACATTTTTCCTGAGGGCTCAGCTGTATATGCCTGTTACATTATATAATAAACTTTATTTGTGTAGCACTTTTCAAAATGCAGTTACAAAGTGCTTCACAGACAATAAAACCAGGGAGGTATCAGCTAAAAAAAAAAATACAGATGTATGCGCTTTTTCCTTTCGGATCTAATAATGCAGATCCAATTTCATAACACTGCCAGAGCAGTTTTAAAATCATCAAACTGAACATTTCGACTGTAATTTCAGCTTGGAGTTACTGTTATTGCTAACGACTATGACAGCAGCTACATATTTAAGCAAATCTCTGGGTGAATTTGACGTCTAAACAAACTCATAAAGAGCAAACCTGCAGAGAGTGAAACCGAAAAGCAAACATCTTCAGCTCGTGCAAAAATAAGCTCTCTGGTAATGCACTTTTCCTGGTTACTGCTTTTTTTTTTTTTTTTTGTTTTTTTGCTATGAAAATTATGGGTTGACACCCCAACTGCCAACTTCAATGCCCATCTCAACAGGCAGGCAACACGTCATACGGTCAGGCAGAAAAACACCCACCATTGGCCAGCCACAGTTTCCATGGAGACCACAGTCTCCTCTCCCTCCTGAGAAAGCGTAAACAGCGAGTGAACATGAGACGATTCATATAAATTGTTTCCTAATCTTGTTATTTCTCATTTCCATGCTGGAATGGATATTGGATTACAAGTGTGCAGGGAGTGGAGGGAGGACGGGGTGCAAAAAAAAAAAAGAAAAAAGACAGTTTTTATGGTTTGACATTTTACTGTAGAGCAGAGTGATGCAGTGAGGACTGTCATCACCGGATGATTTGCTGCAAAATGGTCCTGAGAACCATCACATTTAGTTTCATTACTACATAAGGCTTATAATGACAACAGAACATAGCTGTTAGTTCAAGAGTTACTGTGTTGGTTCATTTTTTAAAATCAGGGACATTTCTATTAGGAGCACTTGCTGTTCTTCTAATATTATTAAGTATTTCATTATGTTACTGTTATTATCGGAGGAGCCACTCCATTGAACAAGTCCACACATCTACATAATGTAATAGTACAACTGTGCTAAATGCTAATGTTAGCATGCTATCATACTCAAAATGTCAATGCTAACACACCGATGCTAAAAAGATGTGTTTACAGTGTTCACTTATTTAGTTTAACAGTAGAACTATACGCAAAGTACAACTGAATTTCTCAATAATTTTAGTCAAAAACTTAAATATGAGACAAAAATTTGACCTACTGACTTTAATTGATTTTAAATAAAAAGTCCAAGGGTTCACTAAAGTGATAACATTTAATTTTGATTAAGACATAAATATCTCTTTCTTTATGCCAATTCAATACACCTATGTATCACAGACAAAAATGTCGGCCTCACGGTGACATTAGAGGACAAATAAGATGAGACACAACAACCAGCAGGGTTCTTCCTCTGGAACCATAAATGTCTGTATTAGATATCAAGACAATCCATCCAGAAGTTTTTTTAGATATTTTTAGTCTGATGCAAGGTCGTGAACAGGCTGACGTTGGTTTCCACAATGTGGCAAGAAATGTAAGCAAGTAAAAAACAGATATTATCTGCACCAAAGCCTCTGTTTTTTTGAGTAAATTCCTCCTTTTCCTTCTTGAATGGACTCCTTTTCTTCTCTGTTCTGTGCAGCGTCCGATAAATCACCTTGGTTTGCAGGAGGTTTAGGATGAGATATGGATTCCTAACACTCCCACTCCTGTCAGACAACCTTGACCCTGTTTGGACCGCAGTAATCTTTGACTCTTTTTTGCTGCTTTTGATGACACTTTACCTACACCAGCCTCCCCCCCACCAAAACAACCCTCCTTTCTTTTTTTTAAAAACTGAAACACAAGACAGAGGGGTTAGCTGCTTCACGGCCCCTGCATTTGCTGGTCTGCTGGATTTCAAAAGGAAGAGCTATCTTTGCACTCCAGAAGCGTAATGTCCCCAGGTCAGGGCTCTATATCATGTCCAGATATGAAAAGGCTGTCAGGGGGGCAGGGACCCATGAAATAAACACCTCTTGACCACCGGCACCCTTTGAATCCATCATGATTCTGCAACATTCGCGCCTCCTCCGCCGTAAGAGGAAACACACACAGCACCAATTAATGGAATTACAAGACGCCACGAGCTGAACTCACTTACTCCTTAATACTGAAGGCTAATTTCCAAAGTGCTGGGCTAAGCTTGTTTTCTGCTTATGCAGGTGGTGAAATGATGCCACTTACACACCGGCGCCATTCATCATGTTTTGGACACTCGTGTTTATGGGGTGAGGCGGGGTGGGGTGGTGGTGGGGCTCTGCAGGGGTAAAGCAGAGGTTGTGTTTGTGGTTCACACTGTGCGTTCGGTGTAACGCCAAAAAGCCACTACAGCCCAGTGAACTAGAAACTGCATCATCACTCCCACTTGCATGCTCACATTTCCATTTGTTTCCCGATGCACTGCTGCTGCGGATTAAGCTGCATGGTATGACTATGTTAATCCCCGGCATTACATCATCTTGTTTGTGTTGAGAGTAATGTGTCCGACTTGATGAAGTGAATCCAATCTTTTGTGCTTCTGCTGAATAAAAAAAAAAAAACAAAAAAAAAACAGCAGCGATGGATTTCACAAATCCAATTAGTAGCCTAGTTTCTGCCCGGCTTTCACTGCTGATTGCAAGAGCTCGCCATTGTATATTAATCGCACAAAGTAATTAGCAGAGTGAGGACAGTCCATTACAATCATCATTGTTATCATCTAATCAGGGATATTACATATAGAGGGCTAACTGTTCCTCAAGGACATGCATGGATCATTAAGAACAGGGGAGGATCCGGGTGTCCAGACTTTAAAGGCACTTTGAATAAGATTGAGTGCTGAGGAAACAATTCTAAAGTCAAGCTGAAATATGAATTCTCTTTACTTTCTTATAAAGAAGTGTAAACTATATTGATACTGCAGATATTGTGCATATTTTTAAATATTTGATGGATAATAAAACCATTTTTGGACATATTTTTAGGGAAGCTTGCTAAGCTTTTGGTTGGCATTTCCCTTTGCAGCTCATTTGACTTCACTATGAGACACCCTGCAAGTTATAGTAGTGTACTACTGGCAGAAACATGTCAAAGGTAAACTGTATAAGCTGCAGACATTAATACAGGCCTCATGTTAGGCAGCTGCTTTTGCAGGCCAACACCATTCATCTGGTTCTCTGAGTCACAACATCTTCTGACTCTGATGAAGACACAGTTTTGTCAATAGGTTAGTTGGATTCCACAGTTATTGGCTTTGAATTAATCTGTGTGCTCCAGTCCTTTATGTTTTCTCCTAGTTTGCTGTCCTGAGGAGCACCCGATTTAGCTTCTTAATTGCTGGCTAGATGAGCGAGAACCTTGTTTCAATCCTTTGCAATTCATTCGCAAGTGCCTCTTTGTAATAGCAGCAAATTGACAACAGTTAGCCAGGAAAAGGGCTGACAACTGCAGCGCACCGGCCTGCTCAGACAGTCACACCTTCAATTAGTTTACAGTTCCTTTGCCTCGCTCCATCCCTTCACAGTTAAACCCCAGCACTCATTTCATTGATTTAGCGTTATTACGTTAGTGGCATCTGGGCCGCAGAGTGGACGAGGTCTGGGATTAACGAGGCCGGCGATGAGAGCGCAACAGAAACCTGCGTCTCTGCATTCAACAGCTCCTGCGACGGGGTGCCACAGCCTGTGGAGCCTTTGGGATTTCATTACGGAAAGACAAATGGATGAACCGGGCACAGCTGAATTTAAAGAAAGGGGAGGGCAGGCTGGGGGTGGAGGGGCAGGCAATTAGCCTACTCAGTGGTAGCATGCCTCAAGTGGCGTGCAAGCATGCAACCAGGCGACACAGTGAGAGGCGGCACACAACAAAGGAAACGGCACATTTGTCTTTTTCTGGAAACTACAAACTCTGGCAACCAGGAGGAGTGTTTTTCATCCATGGTCAAAATGGTCAGTGAGTGGGGGACCAAAATAAAACAATGACTTCCTGTTTTTTTTTCTTTTTTCCTCAGCAACAAGTGATTTTTTTTTAAAATGAGGACAGACAAAAATACTCCAGATGAGAGCTGGCCACCTGAATGAAAATGTTTCCATTCACAGCTAAATTTACCAGCTTGAGGCAGGTTGAAGCTTCATAACCTACTTTTACTCAAATTCTCTGAAGTTTAGATGAGAAAAGATGCTGTTTATCTGCTTGAAAGGAGGTTTCATAAATATGCTAGTTTATCCCACAAAGTCTTTACAAGACATGAAGATGAAAACAATTTAAACACTGAAATACTGAGAGTTTTATGGAGGAAATTTTAACTTTTGGCTAAAAACATTTCATTCTGCATCAACACAATTACATGCAACCAGTAGTAATACAAGTTTGGACTAAGTATATCAACACAAAATGTGCTTTTGTGCCTTCAAATTACCCTTTAAGAGCACTAAATAAAAGCCATAACAGGCAGAAAGTCTCGATGTGAAGACTTAAGAAAGCAAAGATGTCTACAGGCTGGTAAAAATTCACAATCCATGACTTGATAAGCCAAATTATTTATTGCTCACACGCATGAGAAAACACTTTCAGTGGTTCTGAAGGCAAATCAAGTGCTTATCAAACTGCTCAGGATTCACTGACTGACTTCAAATCTCTCCCTGCTCTGTTCAGCTTTTGTTGCTCTCAGCTGTTGACTGTAGAATCAAAATGTTGACTTTTCCTCTGTTTTCCTCACATGTTCTCTGATAACACAGAAGACCAAACTGATATTGTGCATTACAGAGAGAGAGAGAGAGAGAGAGAGAGAAAGAAAGCCCCTCTGTGTGAAGGAAGCATGGCTGAAAACACATTTTACTGTGGTACATTTGAGCTCAGCCTTTGAAGCCATAAGTCTGCTAATGCTTCCTGTTCCTCCAAGAGCTTGTTTTAATTGCTCCCAGAGAAAGAGGTGAATGGTTAAGGGGTAACAGATTCTATGTAAAGGGGATTACAGTAATCTGAATACAAAA
The DNA here is from genome assembly GCA_029783805.1 of Acanthurus tennentii. Taxonomy (NCBI): domain Eukaryota; kingdom Metazoa; phylum Chordata; class Actinopteri; order Acanthuriformes; family Acanthuridae; genus Acanthurus; species Acanthurus tennentii. The sequence continues at coordinate 21,516,614 of JAPZDZ010000026.1, read as the reverse complement.
TATGGGCAGTTGTAGTCTGTTAGGGACTGTAAGATATCCTCCCTATGAGTCATTCTTCATGCTGTTTTAAATTCATATCCTTCGGATGCTGCAGGAAAATTATTTTATTAAAAATCATCAGAAGATCATTTGTTTTCAGCACCAAATTAGCTTAAAACCCTTAATTTCACCCACATGGAGAAATACATGAGCTTTTAACCTGATTGAATTAACTAACCAGACAAAACAAATTAAAATAAGCAACACTAACGGATAATAACCATCAAAATATCCTCAGAAATGTCACAATTTCTCTCATTTTCAATTGACCATTGATGTCTCCATACAGCTCTGTTGTTCCATTAGGAAAAGCTTTAAAAAGGCCAAATAATCATCTATATGTTCATCAAAACCATCTTTCTAATCCGTAACGCTTGTTTATTTTTTTATTTTCTTACTCATCAATGTGCATTTAAAAAAAAAAAAAACTCTTTGTGTACTTACTGAACTTTCAAAAAACAAGTCAATAGCACAATGAAAGCATCGGCAGTGGTGAAAGACTCCACCATTAAAAGCTTTTGCAGGAATACATAGAACGGCAGGCATAAAATCAATACGAGCACACATGCACTCACCGTGGGGAGTCATTAGGACCATCTGAACCGAATTCCCTCACATACATCAAGCGTGCTGAAACACAATAGACTTTAAATCCTGTTTTTGAATGGCTGACTTGACATGGGGCAGCTTATTGCCATTGTGTTGACACAAATTTACTTCAACAATAGAGCTGAGGGGAGATCAAATGTGCTCCTCGACTAATCATCTGCTATCCTGCTAGCTTAATGACCTGTGTGACGTGACATTACCAACATTAATGATGACAGCGAGTCAGTACTTTTAATCTGATTTTTTTTTTTTTTTATCAGGGCACAAGAAAGGACAGCCGTGGGTTGGGGTCTGTGTTTAAAAAAAAATAGTTTGCTCTCCCTTCCAGCAGGAAAAAAGATGTTACTGCAGACCGTTTTACAGCCTGCATCAGTTGTGTTTTTAATCAAGATAAAGAAGATGGTGTTTTGCATGAAGTGTACACCACAGAAAAGGAGAAAAAAAAGACCAATTTGAATTCATTTAAGCTTGGATATGAGGACTCCACTGTTGAATTTGGCTCTTAATGGCCTTTATATTACATTTCAGGCACATCATTGCCTCCTAAATTGATGAGCAATTAGAGCCAGAAGAAATTCATTACATGTTGTGTTTGCATGTTAGACTGCAGTCTTTTTTTTCTCTCATTTAACTGTTTTCCTTCCTCAGAGCCATATGGTTGCTTTTACTCCCTCTGAAAACTTATCTGCACACACCAAACTTAGAGCAGGGTGAAAGAGTTACAGTAGAGATTGATTGCGATGTCACTGCGGATCAGTAGACGATAAAAAAGTTAACTTCGTCCTCAGCACCTTCTGCAACCTTCTCCTTCACCTTCTCATGCACAATCCTTCCAGCTGACAAAGAATTGCATAACATGCTGCAAAAAGAGAGAGAGCGAGCATGACTGGGCAGTTGCATCTTGTTAGTGCCGCTCCAAACATGTGAAATTCTCCATCCTGCCAGATGTTAATTGGATAATCAATCTCTTCCAAACTGTTGTGATCTGAGGCCTTGCTGGAGTGCTTTATCAATGTCACCGTGTCAGCAGCTCCCTTGTCCTCATTTCCTCCCTTCAGTAAGCTGCAAAGTTCAAGGAGTTACAGTGGAGGATTTATCTGTGTGAATCTCCCAGGCTGGCAAAATGAAAGAAAGACAGAAAAAAAAAAGCAGTAAAGGCTGAAAGAGACGGACGGATACAAATGGGCGGCAGCAGCTTTCCAGGTGATTTATATATCTTCACAGGAAAGTTCACTGAGGGAATACACCTCATCTGATATCTGCTACCTTTGACCCTCAACCAAGCTTTTTACGAGTTATCTTGTCAGGAACCCTGGGAGACCTAAAATCCCTCCCTCTGCAGCCTAAACTCTAATGGCAGATGTTTATGGAAGAGAGCGGCTTCCCCCCACTTAGTCGGCCTGATGGAATTCAGGTGGCAGGGGCTAACAACATATGGAAAGCCCATTAGAGACTGCATTAGGGACGACCTTTTAAGCCCTGTGTCTGTGCTATATTTCATCATTTTGGACATTACCTGCACACAGGCATTAGACTCGGTCTGTGGATGAGTGGATTAGGACGTCTATTGATGTCTGAATTTGGGGAAACTCAGACGAGTAGTCTGTCCAGTGTTGATGCAAACACAGAGGGCTTTTAATTGTGTCAGAAATGTGTTTTGGAGACATTAGTGTTACTCTAGAGGATACATGATGAAGAGTCAGGGTTAAAGAAGTGTTTGTTTTCAC
>JAPZDZ010000026.1:21192629-21209464 GCA_029783805.1 Acanthurus tennentii | reverse complement strand
GTGTGTGTGTGTGTGTGAGTTGGTGAGAGAAAAAGGGCTTTTTGTTTTTGAAATGCTCTAAAAATGGCAGGAAATTAAGTTTTACAGTATTAAGTGCCAAGCAGATGAACAACCCAAACCTGGCTTGTAACTGGAGTCTCTCCAGTATAAAAATGATTCACCTAAATTGGACACATAGAGCTTCAATAAGTTCTATAATGTCCTCATACTCAACCCTGTTCTTTGGAAAATGTTTTTTATACATTACTTATGCAAATTTGCAACAGCAAGTAAGTGACTAAGGAAATTTAATCAACATAATGTGGAAACACTGTCAGTGAATGTATTTGCCAAGTTACAAAACACGTTTACCGATGATGTTTTTTGTTGGTTGCTCTTGCAAATATTATATAAGCTCATGAAGACGAGGACATGAGGTCAAGGCTCTAATAAGACTTAGTTAAAGTTAGAGAAAGATTGTGTCTTTAAATATTTAAAAGTCTCAGGGCTCAGGTCTCCAGTCTCTAAGTCCTGAAGCTCTTCGATCACGTTCTGGATTGCAGAGAAACATAACCAAGAAAACAAATCAGTAGTATATAAATGCCATATACGGATGGATATATTACACACACTGTGAGCACAGACAAGCATCAGCACTGTTAAATTTCCCATTAAGCAGAATGAGTCCTTTGTACAAGATGAACAAACACATTCGATGCCAACCTGCAATCCTTTAAACCCACCAAGGTCCAGTTATGTTTGTATCAGCACACTTTTAGCTGCACTGGAGGGACCCGTATTCAAAATATCACCATAGTGCTGCACCGGTGTGGCCAGAGAATAATAAATTGGATGCAGTAGTGTAAATACAATACAGTACGTGTGTAATGAGCAGTGCATTGAACAGGTAGAAAACTAGAGCCTCTGCAGACAACACACTCACAACAGAGCCGAATCCTCAAGGGGAGTGCCAGCCATGTGCTGTAATACTCAGCTGTTTGAGAGGCCGTTTAACCTCTAACTGTGTCAAGAGGGCTGTTATGGAGACATGTAGCAAAAAATCTGACTTTCAAACTCTGAAACAATGAATGAATATAAGACAGAGGGCTTAAAATCTCTAAAACGGTCTTTATCCGTGTGACTTATCATCTCAGATGAATACAGATCTGTCGACAGCTATTTGATTGTTTCTTAGATGTTGGCAGCTGATGTAAGTACAGCTGTTATATTGTTCACTCAAAAAGTTTATGGAAGATTTTTCTTGTTTAAAATAGAACAAAGTGTTTCAGATGATGAATTTTGTCGGAACATCCTATGGCGGCTGAGGAGTTACTCCTAAACTATATTTACTATTCTGGTTTTACTGCAAAATAGAAAAGAAGTCAGCAGTGTCCGCTGGGATCAGTGGATGCACTGCTCCATGATCTGTGTCTATAAGTTAGAATAGTTTCTATCACAATAACACTGGAAGTCTGTCAGTAACAATGGTTAAGTACAATATTCTTAATTAAAATTTAACCAGCAGCAATCCAAATATAATCAAAACAATCTCAACTAAATATTAACTAATAAATGATAACTGGTAACTAAAAATGAGAAATAAAAACAGCTGGATTATGACACTGCACTTGGTCATGCTGTGAAAACATTTGATTCATTTTTCTGCCCCATCCAGGAATATATAGGTTCTTTTAACAACATACATGCTTTTACCATTGATAAGCTATGTAACAAAATACTGGCATGTTCACAAGTTAAACATACTGTATAACTAATGATCCGTTTTTACTCTTTAATATTAGTGTTAGTCCAAAAAATCTGAATGGTTGACCTCTGATCTTACAGTCTGATATTACATTGTGCAAAACAGTAAAAAACTAAAGCAGATTACAGAGTTTACAGACCAGGTGCTTAATGACCAAACAGCACAGGAAGTGGCAGCAGTTTAACCACAGATGAAGCTCTTTAAAGGTGTTTTATCAGATCTGGAGTTTATCCAGTGCTCTCTCACATCCACACAGTTTTAGACACACAAGGCGTCTGAGAACAAGCTAACTGAACTAGCAGTCTTCTGGGCAGCTGTGAGTTCAGCTTCTTGGTCAAGGGCATTTTCAACAGTGGTGGCTGAGTGAAGGCCCAGAGTCACTTCTTTCCCCACCCACATTTTCCCATTTGGTCCTGAGATCCAAACCTTTTTTTTTTTTTTTTCAAACCTTTAGGCTACAGCCATTCAGTTGAGCAACAGGGTCAACAGGGTCTTTTTTAAAACAAACATATTCTGAAGTGCATGGAGGGTACTTGGAGATAAACTCCATGAAAACTAACAAAGTAGCTGCGTATCTCCAGTTAGTGATTTAATCTGCAGCAGAGCAGCAAAGGAACACTTCATTCACCTTTTATTGTTGTTTATAACTGTGGCTGCTCTTGTACTATTTTCTGCTTTGATGATCTTTAATGTCGTTTTTGTCATCCTTTTATGATATTTGATGTATTTTCTCTTTGTCTTTTGAGGTGAGATGTTTTCATACACATCCCTTGAGGTTTCTTTGTCTCACCAAAGAGGTTTGAGTTTATTTTCTGCCCTCCCCTCCTGGTATTTTTTTCTTCTCTTTTGCACAAGTAAATTAAATCTAATAGCTGCAATACCATTAGGAATATCTCATGCCTGCGTGTAGCCCTGCAAGCATGCATGTGGAGTCATAGAGAAAAATAAAAGAAGGAGGCAAACCGAGTGGAGTTGATGCTTACAGGTACCTGACTGGAGAGGCTGAAGTTGGTGGTGGGGCTGCGTTTCTTGCCTGCGGTGGTGCCCACGCTGCTGTTGGCGCTGCTGGCCGAGTTCTTCCGTTTCCTCCTCTTCGTGGTTGTCTGTCGGGCGGGCTCAGCTTTGGCGCGACCAGCAAAGACAAACAGAGGCAATGCCAAGAACATAATGCATACAGATGGAGACAAGGTGTAGGGGTGTGTGCTGTGTGGAGAGTGTGTGTCATACAGTAGAGGCTCAGACAGACATCACTGTGTGTGTTTGTAGGCAAAAAGGCATGCAGACAAAATTGTGCAAAATGAATGTATACATGCATGCATGCATGCAAGGAGAGCACACACACACACACACACACACACACATAAAGAGACATGTAACAGAGAGAAGAGCGACTAGTCTGCTATGATTCATGCTTTGTTTTCTTCAGAGGTGAAACAGCAAGAGCGTTAACATCTCCCAAGACATGCACTAGTAAGAAAGAACCCCTGCTTCATTTGCATAAATGCTCAACAATGGACCCTGATGCTCAGTGTAATGTAAATTTGTTAATGATTTCGGCGCTGCACCGATTGCGATGTTCCTCAATAGCATGAGCCAGATTAAAACTGCTCTGCTGAGGCAGAAAACACATTCATGTTTGTGTACAGAATACGCTGTTATGCAGTTCTGTATCTGTTCCTGCACGTTAGATTTGATCTGCTAAGCATGAGTGTGTTGTTGTTCTAATCATTATGCTTAAACCAGTGCTCACGAATTCTCTTACATGCATTAATCTGGCACATATGGGTTATAGGTATTAGTACTGTTTCTCAACATGCAGCTGAGCATCCATGATGAACTTGCACACAAAAATGTATTTCATGGCACTCCAGTGAGCGTAAAGATGCTGCTTCCTTACGAGACTTCAGACAGTTAACAGGGTAAGAGAGATGATACCTTTTTTGTGATTTGTGGGAAATATTTCCGTTTTGAAGTTCTGTGGGTGTCCAGCTGAAACCGGAACTAAAATCAGTTTTATTTTATTCAGGTGATTAAATAATCTCTTAAACAATTTGAGACAGAATCAGACCAGAGATGACAACAGAGAGAAAGGAAGATAAATAATTGAACATTCAATGCAATACAGATGCTACTTAACACCACCGGGAAACTTGTGCTTAGATAAAAGATGTTTTTCCAATTACGAGCTATACATAATTCCTAAAGGTGCAATTAAATCACAAGTGATACTATGATTATTTAAAAGACATAATGTACTGACTCAGGTTAAATAGAGATCTAGGTGTTTCTAGTATTAACAAATGAATGTATTAAGTGCATAATTTATAAATGCATGATTTTGCAAATTCTGCCAACATTTGCTAGAAAACATAATTCCTTTTAATCTCAAGAGAGACAAGAGAACACCGCTGTGATCTTCAAACAGATGCCTGAAAATGAAATACATTTTTTTTTTTTTGAGGTTCTTACTAATCACACCAAGGGAGATGCTTTCATATTCAGTTACAACAACCAGCGACTCATGATACAAACAAACCTGCAACTGAAAATCAGAGGAAAAACAATAAGGGGAATTATTATCAGCATCTTTTCTCTTTTCATTCCTGACTTTGACAGACGTGTGTGCAGAAAAAAAAAAAAGCCGGGGCCATTGTCAGAGACAATCATTTCTGTTATCCGACCGGTTTCCTTCGATGCTGAACCGGTGACGCACTAAAATCACTTCCATTTCCACCAAAAGGACTTATCAGAGCATAAATGTGCCTGTGGCTTCCTTCCTGGCTAAATCCCAACCAGTTTCCGAGCTGCAGAAGAATTGCAGGAAAAGGGGAATAACACACCGCCAATAAGGATAACCGCAGCTCCAGCTACACTGCAAAGTTCATGTCAAAATATAGGCAGATGACATGAAATGAACCTGAAAAACACCATTTTGGAAGGTTAAAAAACACTTTGGAGGCCCATTAGACTGACTTTATTTATGTCACTATTAAGAAACTTAGGTATCCAAAACCAGCGTTCCTTCATTATTTAAAACAAAAGATAAACCTGCACATTTACGTCAAACAACACGACACACACAGCCGTTTCTCATGAATCACATTTTAGTGCGATGATTTAAAACTCTATCACTCATACAGGCTTTCATATCAAGCTGTGTTCTCTTTCCATGCACACAATTAACCATCACTACAAAACCTTTTACCCCTCTGACTGTAAATTCATAAAATGCTTTCCATGTTTTTTTTTTTTCTCTCTCTCTGTTTTTTTCTTTTCTTTGAAGAACGTCGTCGTCGACACTGGGGAGCCGCCGGCCGGGAGCTGGATCTACCAGTCTGATTACAACCGGCACTCTTAATTAAAGTTACACAGGTCTGAGTCAAAGGCTTTTTGACTGGTGTTGGTTTTTAAAGACATCTCGTCACGCCTCGCTAAGCATTGCTGTAATTTCAAGCCACTCCGATGTGTCCAAAAATCTCGGCTTGCTCTTTCTCTCCAGCTTAAGACCGTGCAGCCAATTTAAGCCTGGTCCTTTTCAGAAACCGCCCCTACAGCATCAATCATAGAGAGCTGAGAGGCCGTTAAGATTGACGAGGTTGAGATTCGAGTGCAGTCCTGAATTCAGATTCATTTCTAATACCTGACAGGTGAAAAGGTATTTAAAGGATTATCACATATAATGGCAAATTAGAAAACATAAGTGATGCAATAAAATAAAAAAAAAAACACAGTCGCAGAAAAAAATATTCCTTTTCCCACAGAGTGAGTGATGGTGCAGAATTAAAAGCTGTTCTTCTTAAAAAAAGGAAGGGATTAACATTTAAGACAAGATCCACAACATTTAAAAAAAATGTAAATGATTTTCAGTTGTCATTTATTCAGACTGGATTTGATGCCATTTTGGACAAGAACTCCTTATTTAACGTATTTCCTGGGACGAGTTCAGAGAAGCAGGTAGAAAACCAGGACAGCTTTCATCACATTCTTCCACGTTTTGCTCTGGGGAGTTCTGTTTTCCTACGAAACACCATTCAGATCTCCGTCTTTGAACAGGACAGTGAAGAAATGTGTGTTTTAGCGTTTGGTGGTTACCTGGTGGGGCTACCATTCTCTGCCATTTTTGGAATAGGCATGTCTTGAGACAGTCCCGGGGGCTGAGGTTGTAGGTCTTGTGCCTTGACATGAGCTCCTGCATGGGCTCCAGAATGACACACAACTGCAGACACAAAGGGACACAACGACACGTTCGGTTAAAGCAGATTTATTCAGCATCTGATGAGGGAGCGGTGCCCTGTCCACCGCTGCAGCCTCTTATCAGGGCAAAGCAAAACAACATCCATAAAACCGCCAAATTTGTTGCTCAATTAATCACCCCCGGCTGACTTTGAGTGATTAATTGTGCAGTAAATCCACTTTTTATAGACACTATTAATAAAGTACCTTTAAAAAACAGGTTTATTGTTCAGCACTTTTAGAGGAAAGCACAAAAAAGACGGAAAGAAAGAGGAAAGACAGGCAGGAGGATCCATTTTAACATGAGCAGCCTTTTTTTTGAGCTGTTTACAACTCACAGTAAAATGTGTAGGATACGTTCATGCGTGAACACACACATGCTCGGACACTCTGCTTCAACACAACACACACACACACAGAGCAGTCACTTGTTCCCACAGTGCTCTCAGACAATATTCTCCAGTTTAAAGACCTGAAGTGCAATATTGAGTCAGGAGAAAACCGTAAATCTCTGGTGATCTGCAGCGAGAGGAACGAGGGGTCAGCCTGTCATCTTAAATACATTATGCTTAGCTTATCCAGATAACATCTGGATAACATTACAAGCTGGCCCTTCTTGAAGAGCAGAAACCACCCAAATGCTTGCTGGTTTAGTCAGTGGACAGTGATTGGACGGATACACGGCTGTCTTACTGCCGGACCAATCACAGGTTCCCACTGGGATTAAACTCCAGGCAACCTGCCCGTCTTTCTCCTCTAACTGGATAAAACTGTTTTCTTTTCTCCTGTTTTTCTCTTTTTGAAATTTTCACCATTATTCTTCTCATTAAGGAAATTGTGTGTTTTGTATACAGAGAGACTGTTGCATTAAACCTCAGCTCTTCCAGTTTCTGACACCTGCGACTTGTATTTTGTAATTATTGTGAACAGCTCAAGCTTTCAAGATGTTTTCCTGTGATATTTTGTCTGATCTGTTCTGGCAGAAAAGTATTGACCTGATTCAGAATGAACAAAACACAAATGTTTAATGCAGTTTCCAATTAACAGCAGCATGAAAAAAAAGCATGTTAATTTCCGAGCTGCCAGTGAAGCCATCGTGATTAAGATGAAGCTGAAGATGTAAAATGTTCTGCTCAGTTTGTATCTTTGTCATAATACTCGAACAAAAACAAACAAATCTGATCCAGATCAGTGTAGAGATTGCTTGTGTGTGTGTTGTGAAAAACTGTTGGTCAATTATATTTCTTAAGTCAGAAATATTTGCAGTACTGTCTTCCATATCTGCATTAGAGCTGCTATATTATTAAAAACTGTGAGTTTTTGTTCTTTATATGACACTCAAGGTTTAATCTGTCAAGTAGAAGAAGTACATACCAACAAGACCTACTGTTAATCAACAAGTTATCAATATTAAATGACAAAAAAATGCATTTCTTAACTACCCTTTAGAATAACACTCAAAAAAACGCCATTATGATAAACATTATTAGTCTGCACCTAAAACAAAATGGACCCTCTTGGATTTAGGAAATGTTTCGAAGTAAAAGAAACCAACATTAACTGTTGAGAGGAAACAGGAAACAAACAGCAGCTTCCTGTATAAAAGTCCGACATTTAATTGACTCATCAAACCACCACTGAAGCAACGAGCCAACAGACAAGACTTACTGCCAAGTTTTGTCACTTAAAAGCAAACGTGTGTCACTTGAGGAATTTGCAGAAATGTTTTGGGAATTTCTTGGGAGATCATTTCTGCGTACACATCAAAGAATTGTTGAAATAATATTTTTTTTCCATAAAGAGAGACATATTAGAAACACAACCGGTGAATGTCATTAACCCGACGCTGCAGAGGCTCTGACCTCAGCTGCTGTTACCTGAGCAGAGTGTGATGTCAGGTCAAACTCCACTGAGGTGAAAGTAGGCGTGGGTTTGCTAACTTGCTCAAGGGCACTTTAACAGTCTTTACTGAGGGAAAGGAGACTGTTAATCATTCACTGCATGCTCAAATGATCTCATCTGACCTTCAGCATCCCACCAGCCCTACATTTCTGATGTCAGCTCTAATCAACATGCTCATCCTGTCTGCAGCCGTACTGTACAGCCACTCTGAGGCGAAAAGACAAAACAAGGGAAAAACTTTGAAGGAGAACCTGAAAAATTTCAAGCGACTATTACCTAATACTGTTTGTAAGCTATGTTTGATGGGTTTTTATACAACAACAGCAGGAAAATGTTCAAAATTATGGATATTTGACTGTTTACTAGTTCTGGGTTTCAAACTGGTCATTGTAACAGCCGTTCACTGAGCCGCTCACGCCAAATTACCCTACATGAACATAGTAATGTCTGTTGCTGTTTCCTGTGTTAGGACAGTAGTATTTTGATGCCATGCAGCTCGAGGTAAAGTGAACATCCCTGTAGCAGACTAATCCCTTGTTCTCCTCTGATAGTTCCCTCCTGACACAGTAATATCCCTCCCCAGCTCAGCCAACAAGCTCTGGCTCTCAGCCTGAAAACAAGAGCTATTTTCAGGCTGAATAGTAGGAAGCCGGCAGCTCCAATACATGGAAAAGCTTAAATACTCCAAATGAAAAAAAAAAAAAGTGTGTGTGTGTGTGTGTGTGTTTGTGAGAGTGAAAGAAAGGCCGGTTGTAACCCTTTAGCCAGGAAACCGTCAGTCTCTTTTGGACGGACTGATAAACGCTGGGAAAGGCCTTTTCCAGGGATACACTATTATCAGTTTAATGCAAGGAAAAGGGTGTATTTTATTTTGATATGACACTGTATAACAGTAAGGAAAAAATAGAATTTGCAAAGTGTGTGAAACATCAAATAATAGCGACTGCAGAGCGGTGGTTCAAACCTGGAGCTCATGACCCCAAGAACAGGTCATAAGATGACGTCTGGGATAAAAGAAAATCTGAATTCTGCGACTAAAAATAAATTAAATTCCAGACTCTTCTGTTATCTTTACTTTAATCTTTTAAAATATTGTATAGTTTTATCTCTTTAGGCTTGGAGATAATATTCACACTAAGTCTACTGAAGGGAAATCACAGTTTTCAGCAGTTTAATGGATGAGAAGTAACAAGCAAAAAGGTCAGGAGCCACAGCTTTACAGGACACAATAAAACCTCCATGAAACATTGAATCCCTACCTTCTATTATTACCTCTGTCTTCATGATTCTCTTTAAAACTGGTGATCTTGCTTAACTCTCATTCTTAAAATGCAAATTCAATTACCTCAGTATCATTACTTTTGAGACTATTGAACGAATCAGTGTAGATTGTGATGTTTTATTGTTACAGAAATAAAAGAACAAGGTTAAATCGTCATTAAGATGAACAATTCCTGTAGCATTTAAAATAAAAACCACATTGTTCTCTCTGGGAAAGTGGTGCAATCTCCAATTTGGCAAACGCACAGGGATTTATGTGAAACAGTTCAGACCAGTGATGCAATGCAAGTCATTCCAGCAAACTGAACATGGGAATATTTCTACTCGAACCTCGTCCATGAAACGCAGAAAAACAAGCCATGATCCTGTTTGAAGAGCACTGACCATCTGAATCTCCAAAATGAGGACAGAGGAGAAACTAAATCTTCAGTGTGTAATTACAGATACTCTTTCAGTAGCATTACAGTTGCTCTCTGTATAGAAAATCATTGTTATATGAAAACAAAAACATGCAGCCTGCTCTCTCCCTCTCTCTCTCTCTCTCTCCCTCTCTGTGTGCCTTTCTTCCCTCAGTTATTATAAGCAGCGGAGGTGCCGTTCCCCGATTCGTGCGCCATTTCACAATTATGAGTCTCAACAGGGAGCGTTCATTAATGTTATGCTAATTTTCTGTATCCAATTAATTCTTCTCTCTCCCGCTCGCTCTTGTTCTCCCATTTGGAAATCGTAGCTGTCAGTCAACTGTGGCGTCGGAAAAACACAAACAAAACCCTGTGAAATAATCACTAATGTATTCAGCCGGCTTATACTTCCTATTTCCGTAAATTATATTGCTGCGGTCAGGTAGAAAAACATGTATATGCAGCGAGTAAAGAAGAAAGAGGAGCTTATTTTTTTTTTGTTTTGATGCCATGAAATTATACACTCAGGTTTCAAATGCCTGAGAGTCATAAAACACGTTCGACGCATAAATATCTGGAAAATGAAACTTAAGTCAAACTCAAACATTCAGACAGGGAATATACCTGTAAATGTGTAAAGCAGGTAATCTAATCATGCCGAGGACCGTATTAAATATGACAAAGCGTGAATATTCTACATAATATACAACATCTTTATGCTGTCTAGACACATTAGTATAGGAGATGTAGTTAGAAAATATGAGCAACATGAATTACTCCACTTAAAAATGGACAGGAATTGTTCCTCCGTGTGCATTAAAGTGAGAACAAAAACAAGATCAGAATGACAGTCATAGACAATGTCACACACACACACACACACCCGCATGCACACACACTTACCCTGAGGTAGTTGAGGGTGAAGTTGGTCAAGCCCATGCGAGTGATGTTTTTGGACAGTTGTTCCAGCACCTGAGGGTCTTGTGCCTAAAGTCATCAGCAGAGAAATGACAATGAGGAACAAATGCGTGTCTAAGCTATATTCTTTACTGTACAGCTATATTTTGTTATGTTTGCATTCAACTGACTATGAATAAACTAATTATCTACACACAATTAGGCTAATTGGCATTCATCAGATATGCACAATCAACACATTCACACCCTCGAGTCATAAATGCAACTACTTAACATTGTTATTGTAGTGCCATGAAACTGAATGGAAGCATTCAGGCCTTCATTTCACACTAATGTCAAACTGTGGGCTAATTAATCAACATTACTTTGTCATTCCATTTAAATTTCCACATATTTTTAATTTCCTGCGTTTGCTGAATGTGATGATGCTGCCCGGTGTTATGTGCACAAGCGTTTGGGCAGCAGGGAAAAATGAGTTTAATAAGTTTTGAGTTGTTGACAAACTGCAGGCGTAACCCCGCCACACCGTTTTATATGCCGTTCTTTGTGTTGTGGAGCATAAAAAGCTGCAGCAATGACGGCTTGACAGTTGCATCAATCACACAGTAGATAGAGAACTGACCATCTTTAAATGTGTTTGAAGACGGTGCACTGAATCAATGCACTGAATTAATTGACTGTAAAATAGAAAATGCATGAAAACCCTCTGATTATACGGCATGTGTAGGAGGGAAGAATTAATATTAAATAAGAACAAAGAAAAAAGTGAGGAAAGGGCAAGTTTGCAATTACAGGATGACATCTTGCTGCAAAAAAAAAAAGAAAAACATTTTTTATATATACCATGAGGACACATGATATTCACTGAGCTTGTTTGCCGCTCCAAGAATAAGCATTCAAATCAAAAAAAGCTGTAGGTATTGACAGAGCAAAACATAGCCCAGACTGAGGAGCAGCAGTGAGCACACTTGCATTCACCGCCTCATGAAAAATGCATAATTCTATCTCCAGTCGCATCTCTGTGTGGAGAAAAGTCAAGAGGGAAGCGAGGGAGTTCTTCTGTGCCGTCAGCAGACCAACATGAGTGACAGGAGAATTGAACTAGTGTGCATTATTGGCAGGCCATCCGAATCTGAACTACTTTACTCATCAAGTAGAATTAGTCCAAACGTACTGTACAGGAATGTGTCTTGGCAGCGCTGTGGTGCAGTCGTGTATCAGCAATTTGTGGAGCAGCACTAGTAAATACTGACACATATGGTGCAGAGACGACACACGCACTTGGTTCAAGAGGCCAAAGATGGACAGACAAACAACAGGGCACAAACTATAAAAACATATTCAGATTTTTATGCATGGCAAAAGGTGCAAATAAGTTGTTTAAACAGCGCAGATGATCACAGTGGGCCTCTACAGTTCACACATTAAATGAGGTGCAGTTTTGAAGCACTTGGCTCTAAATCTGAGGTAACTTTAAGACATTTACGAGACAGAAATACTGCACTCTGCATTTTATACTTAGTTAACAAGTATAGTTACTGTGCGTTTCAAGATTTCATCTATAAAAAATATGTTCAGCTCGTAAAATATGAGTCATTGTTGGGGTTTAAAGTACCAAGCTGCTTCAAACGTCGATAAAATTATCTCCAGCTTGACTCATCACCACTGTGAAATGCTGCTTTTACAGTAATGCATCTGTAATAATAATAATAAGTATAATAATAAGCAATAATAATGTGACACAAGGGCTGTTTGTCAGTCTAACAAATACTTGAATATATTTTCTTGACAATTCAACTGTTATACCCTGAAAGCACTCAAGACAAATTAAAAGTAAGCTGAAAAAACAAACTATTTAGATCCATAAAATCTTAATAAAAATGATTTTTTTTTTCCCTGAAGTTTTGTAACTGATTTTAAAACAGATGAGTTTCTGAAGTCAGCATCTAGTGGCCGTTACAGGAACTGCAGGACTCTGTCTCTGGCTTTCTCAGTCAGCCATGATGGTTTTGCACATTTTTTCACTGTCTTGACAGTTTTAATAATTCAATTTACTTTCTTCATGACACTAAGTGGTACATTTAATGGATGTAAACAAAGCTTATGTTTTTCATCAGGTGTGAATCTCAAGGCACCAAGCGATTCAATAGAAAAAAAAACAATTATAGATGAATCTTAATGTCCCAAATATTTTTTATTATTCAATGATTTTACATCATTTCAGTTTTATTTTAAAAGTTAGCTGCATTAATGAACAAACTAATCATTTTGAAAGCATCTAACAGATGCTGAGTGTTTTTTTAAGGTGAAGCAGATGCAACATAGAGTTTATTTTCTTTACCAAAGTTACTTTAAGCTGTTTAATTCTGCAGTGAGTTTTAGTCAGCTAGTCTCATCTGTAGCTGCTGATAGTTACTGTGGTCTTTGGGTGATGCTGACATTTGTCTCACCAATGAAATTATTTAGAGATTATATCAAAACTTGTTGCCATTTGTGAAGATGAAATACAAGTCAACTCCATTGTGTTCTTATTGCTGCTCTGCCCTGAAAATCATTCAACATCACATTATTAAATCTTATTTCCATGCAAAGTTTTCACGTCTGCATCATGATGCATCTTAGAACCAAACCATTTTACCCCCTACTGATCCTGTATTTGGTTTAATACCATTATTTTTTAACAATGCACTTCTTCTGTTGTCCTCTTGCTGTGTTTATTCTAAATTAGGAGGAAAGTTGGATTTCTTTTTTTTAAAACCTTCCATTGCTGAACTCACACCTCTGGTATCTAACAGTAAAAAATTAATGTCAATTCCAGCCTGTTTCTTTATAAAACTTCTGAGAAACAGAAATAAGAACAAACTTTATTTCTTTTCCAAATATTTTCTTATGAGCCACTGTGAAAGTAGTTCAGCTCACATCAAAAAACTGGGCCTTCCACAGTGGCTACTCTGCACTACTATCTGCAGTTTCAACTCTCCTATTCTGACTCCCATGTGTCCGTATCTGCTTTCATTAGCCCAGGCAACGATCAAAAGAGTGAACTCACACTCGCACACACAAATCACCGCAGATCTGGCCAGGACCCACAATACGCCACGATATCCCACTCTCCAGGAATTAGTGTGAATGCCCAGAGGGGCCAATTTATTGGTGAGTAAAATTCATATAAAGATTCAGCCAAAAAAGAAGCTGGCTATACAGTCAAAGCTGCTGCTTATACACACACCTTTAGGTCAGTGGGGGTAAACAGAAAATACTGGGAATGAATTCTCCAGTAAAATCGTTTTATAGGAGGAGCTGCATGTACAGAAAGTCAGCGCCGAAAGGGGAAAAAAAAACACATAAGAGCAGCATGAATTATTGTTTCTGACATGGGATGCATAACATCACTGGCTTTATCTATCTGCATATTAAGGTAATGGCTGTTGTCATTCAGACGCAGGTGACTCTTATGTAAATGTTTCTATGTCTTTAAAACATGACAGAACATTTATGGAAACAGCCACATGCTGGCGCAATAATTGACACCTCGTACACAAGAAGAGGCGTCATCACTGCTGGAAAACAGCTGTGAATTGAAAGCTTAATAATATAAAAGAAAAGAAAGGTGTTTTCTGTTTTTCTCAGGCTGCATCGCCGATGGATTTGAAGCTTTATTTAATAACCATTGTGAGTTTGATGGACATTCGCCTCTTTTCCTCTTCTGATGAAACTCCTCATAAGTTTGGACATCAATTTCATCTTTTAATTTATAGAGAAGTCTGTTTCCTGCTTTAAAAAGTCAGACATTGAATTTTTATTTTCCTACAGGCTGCATGGTTTAATTAGGGAATTTACAATAGAAGGAGGAAGGCTGCTTATATGGTGTATGAAAATTGAGACTTGTATCCTGTTCACATAACAAAAAAAAGTAAAAACCATTAAATTAAGTTATCTGATAAGAATATAATGTCTCTAACAATGTGAGGTTTCCTTACTAAAAGTTGTTTAAATTTATTGACCTGCTTTTATTTTATTTGTAAACAGGAAGTGATACAGAGACCATTACAATGATTTTAATCTGGCAAATACAAATACGACATTTTTTTGGTTTCTCTTGTGTATTTAACTTTGTTTTTATGTTTCTTTACATTAAGCTCACACCATTTAAATGAGATCATGACTTTTACCTAAAATGAGCTCGGATGTTTATTAAAACATGAGACTTACATGTTAATTCACCATCATACTTTCATAAAGAGGCATGTTGGAAAGGGGTGCGTCTCTTTGAACACCTTGAACACTTGAAACATATAAAACCTCCACTACAGCACTGAGAATATACACTCAGATACCAATTTATTATGAAAACCTCCATAAAAATTAAACAGTCTAGTAGAATGCATTGAAATAAATGCTAAAAATTCATGAAGGTTTGAGTTGAAACTGCTTTAGAGAGACACTGAACCAACTTTATGGTCACTTTTAAAGCTGCAGTTTGTGGTGTTTCATATATTTTAATGCAGTCTTGTATCATGCAGCTTCAGTTCGAAATCATCTGAAATTAGAAGACCTTCTGCTTGCTCCAGCTAAACTGCACAGCTCCAGTGACTAAATGTGTGCTACACTTAGTGGAATTAAGGAGATTATTCATTCGACCTTGTTTTTTTTTTCCCTCTCTCTCTCTCTCCCTTTTTAGACAAGGGCCCTTTTTTTTTTTATCCTCGGTGGCCTTTGATGTCTGCAAATAAATTGGTTTGCAAAAAAATCCCTCCAAACTGCTTTGTTGGCGTTTAAATTTCATATGCTCATGAATAGCTTTTAAAAAAGTGTCCCGGCAGAGTGCAGAGACCCTCATTAAGATTCAAAAAGTGACACCTAAAATGAGCAGATCTGTGGATTCCTTTTTTTTTTTTTTAGTCGCGTGTTAATGATGTCACACTCACGTGCATGGCCAGGATGCTGCGGGGGATGAGCTCTCGGTACTGCCGGATGGTAAAGTGCCACGTCTTGATCCTCATCAGATCATCAAAGGCGAACTCCAGTATCAAACGACCCTCTGTGCAGACCTGGAAAAAAACAGAATAAACGCATGGTTAATGTTACTTTTACATTCCCGCTCAGCCTGTTATCTCTTTCAGTCATCTTTAACCGGCTGGCAGGCGGCCGTCGGTTGATTTGGACGCAGACAAAAAAAACGAAATCAGTGTTTATTGGCCAGGCGTGATTTTGATAAAAAACGCTGGAAGGTTTTTACGTCTCCGTTTTTGGAATTTGTTCAAGGATTTTGTAGCATTGAGCGAGCTATTATGCTCCCAATATTTACTCTGCTCGCTTCCCTCATTCAGAGCATCTGTCCTTGGGCCTCTCAACCATCCAGCTATTTCTAAAATGTGAAAATAAATGTAATCTGGAGAGGGGTGTGTTTACACCAGAGACAAAAGAACTTTAGGTCAGAGAGAGTTGCCAATTAGGAGGAGAGAGAGAGAGAGTGAGAGAGGAGAGAGAGATGAGAGAGAGGGAAGAAGACGGAGAGAGAAACATGGAGGAAAAAAACATTTTTTCGCCCCTTTAGCTGAATTCAGCGCTTGCCGGGGCCCTCGCGCTTCTCCCGTATTTCGTTGCTGTGACAACCAGGGAGAGAGAGGAGAGAGAGGGAGAGAAACTGAGAGACAGACAGAGAGAAGGGGAAAAAAAAATCAGCTGATTAGTTGGCATGGCAACGGCAAAGATGTAATCCCACCAGACACACTCTAATCAATGCCCCGAGCGCAGATGGTCTCCTGAGGATCAGCAAGAAAGAGGCTAGCGGCCATGCTGCACACCCCCACCACCCCCACCACCAGCACCACCAGCACCAGCACACCCCCTTCACCCACCCACCACCACCCTCATCCCCCACCTCCCACCCACCCACCTACCCCTGCTGGTCACATGTTCCACTGCTAACTCCGACACACTCAAAAAAAAAAAGGAATAAACAGAAGCTCGACTGCTCCTAAAACCCTCAACTCAAAGCTGCTTCTCTGCTTTCTTTACAAAAAAACATGGAGGCTGTGTGATGTTCACGCTCTTTTTTTTAGCATCCAGAGTTATTCAACCCACTAAAATCACAATGTAACATGTAGACAGTTTTTCTACTTAATGAAATAGTGGCTAATTTCCTTGAAAAAAAAGTGATGCTTCCTGTTAAAAATTCCTGATACAAACAAATGATGCAACTTCTTGAAGCCAGCAGAAGCATCTTTATGCTTCACACGACCAAATGCATCTCTGAACTTCCACATATTTACTTAAATGTTGCATTTTTATACCTGCACCTGATTATATACGACTATTATTGATGCTAATATGGCAAAAATGTATGACTAATA
>JAPZDZ010000026.1:21181122-21192529 GCA_029783805.1 Acanthurus tennentii | reverse complement strand
GTTTATTTTATACAAATTCTTTAATTAATTTATTTTAGATTGTTTTTTTCATTCACTGGGTTTTTCCCATTTAAATTTTTGACCTGTCTCTGTCCTGTTGCTGTGACATTTGAATTTCCCTCAGGGGTCCATAAAGTTTATCCTTTTCTTATAAAACTGAATGAGAAACTTCAGGTTATAATTTTAATTATTCTTAAAACAAAGATTTGACATTTTGCAACACTTCTATTAAATAACTGACACAATTCAGTGCTGATACAGTGTTTTTTCGTGCAAACACGTCTGGGATAAGCATGGTTGGATAATGGGCTTGTCTGAGCTAGATAAGTGTGGATTAGACGAAAGCAATGTTTAGAAATAATCCTTGGTGTTTAATGGACAACAAAAATGGTCTATTTTATTTATTTTTTTTATTTAACTCTAACAGCAGTTTGTCCAGCGGCTGAACTCAGACTTCAGACTAAAAGGAAGGATGCTTTACCCCAAAAATGAAACACAACCTTCTCAGGAACACAAGCTGAGGATGTAAAACATCACCGTCCTTTGAGAGCCGTGTGTCTCCAGATTTGGTGATTTTTAATTTTTAAGATAAATTAAAAGTATTCCTTGATGGGTTGAGAAATACCTTCTACTTCTTTAACTAATTAAATCATTTAAAAACTTGTTGGATTATGTGAAAAAAGGATTGGAATGGTGACTAAAAACAGGGCTTCTTTTCTCGGCTCATTAAAACTTGACATTTCTTTGCACTTTTTAACAGGACAGTCACAAAAACAGGTTCTTAATTTTAATTCTGACTGAAAAAAAAGCCTTAAAACTGCATATATTTATTAATTTGTAGGAGGTAGTACACTGAAGACTAAAAAACAAGTGACCATATTTATGTATTATGAACACGTGTTTGCATATTATCATCATTTGACCCCCGGGGTTCTCAGTCCATGTTGTATTAAAAGAAGGGATGCTGTAATTAATCCACAAGTACTAAAATTGCTTGTGAAGGTTTCAAATAAGAAAACAACAGATAACCGACTTTGGTGTTTTTCTTTTCCGCCTCTGAAATGAAACACATCATGGTTATTTATGTGCGTGTGGATGAGTTTCATGCTCTTTTGGCTGCTCAGACCCATTAACAGACCAGATACTTCAGCATGGACGAGCACATAAGTTATTCTTTACATCATTCCCTTAAAATGCATCTTTTTTGGAGATTTATGGCTTCTGTTCTCCAGCAGTGAAATAAGTTGGATGGTGTTTACTGGTGAGTCGGTGTCCTCTGATGTTTTCCAGGTGCTGTAGCCTACAGTGAAACAATGCTGCACTATTGATTTCTATTCCTATAGTGCCAACTGTGTGTTTTAGCATAGCCTCTGCTATTGCTCTTATTTCTTTCTGCAAGCCCTCTGCTTCTCTGTAACTGATAAATAAATTGGAAAACCAGCTAAATCAGAACCAGAATAAGAATCACTTTAATTTGTCTTAGCAGCATTGGTGCAGAGATATATTAACCACAAATGCAAGCAAGGCAGCCCTTTTCCACAGACTTCAGTGCAGATTCAATCATACAGAGCTATTTATTCCTCCGCAGTGAGAGAAAACTGTTTAAAATCTAATATTTCTCACAATGGCTGTAACATTTTTTTTCCCTTCTTTCTTTTGCTAAATAGTATTTGCTTTTGAAAATTAAAAAGGGAGAAAAAATCCTCTTGAATTAAAAAGCGGTCCATTAAATGGCGCAGCCCTTCACAGAGAGCCCCCATTGATTTAAGAGCAGGGTCATAAATCTTCCACACAACGGGGCAAAGATCAGGGGATCTCCGGCTCAAAAGAGGACGAAAGAATAACAGCGTCCTGCCGCTGAGACACTGTTCAATATTGTACCCTAACATGACAATCAATTAACGACGGAGAAGCTGAAGGTCGTTAAATCGATTATTATGAGCATTGACGACTCCTTACGGTGAATATTAATGGGCCAGAACTTGACTAAATATGCTCAATCAAAGCAACAAGCGGCTCAGATACTTAATAACCCCGTCACTCAACATGACCTTCTGTGTGAGCAAGTAAAGAGCGGAGAGTTGAAAATATTAATGTTACAGCATCTGTTTTTTTATGATTAATGTACATATAATTAAAGTTTAGCGCTGGTTTGATTAGCTGATAAATGGATTAATCTATCACAAGAAATGTTATCAGAAACAGTGTTTAACAATCAATTAATCACACAACATGATAAATAAGAAAAATTTCAAGCATGAGTTTTTATATGTAAATACTGCTGATTTTTACCAGAATGGTTCTCAGAACCTGTTTGGGTTTTTTCTCTATTTTCTGAGGTTTTATAAACCAAACATTTTATCAACTGATTGATAATAAAAATGATCATTAGATTTGAATTAGCTTGATTAAGTTTTTGGTATTTAGATAAGAAAGTTGTCATTTGATACTTTACCTTTACATGGAAAACAATTTACAATTGTACAGCCACTTCAACAGCTCTGACACATTCAATAAAAACATAAAATATGTTTGATTGTGAAGTGCAGAATATATTTTAAAGTTATGAATATTTTAAAGATGGAGTGTCACGGTGGTGTCGCTATTAAGGTGCATGTTACAAACAGTAATGACAGCGTTGCCAGTTTGAGTGCAGCACTGCAAGTTATCTCCTCTCTCCCTGTTTCTTGAATGTCACTACTCTCCTCTGTCAATAAAGATTATATTGTCAAAAAACCTAAAAGTAATGCTAATAAAGAACAGTATGTAATCATCTATGTATAAACATACATATATATAAACACAGCACCTGTTCAAAGACTTTACAGCAGCATTTTAAAGGATGCAACAACTAGCCACAAAGGGGTCAAATCAGATGGACATATATACTTTCACTATAAAATCTTAAAGCAGTCACAATGCATATATGAAACAACAGATAAATAACAATAGAAACAAGGAAAAAAAAATGCGACTAAAAGAACTGATAAATAAGAACATCAGGCAGGAGTCAATCCTCAGTCTGGTTTTCTATTCTTAGAGATTCAGAGGGTTCTAATAATATATGAACAAGATAATAATATACAGTGTTAGAGGAATCTTGCAGCTTGTAGTTATGACTAAGCCTATCAGGGCTATATTTAGTCCACTTTATTGATTTGTATAATTTTTATGACATTTACAGGTAGTTCTACCAGTGGTGGTTTAGAAAATACTATTAGTAATAGAGGTTGATCACTGCAATGTAAGCATAAATATAATTTAGACTTAGTTAAACTACATAACCAAAGTATGGTAAGAGTACTACAACTTGAACTTGCCTAAAATTTGTAAAAAACTACTGACTGCAATCCAAGAAAAGCACAGAAAATCACATTTGACAACACATCTTCTAGTCAATTCACTCAGGGAATTAAATTCACTTGAGCTGAGATCACTGTGTCATGAACTCGCCACTTGCTCTTTGCTCGTCTCCCAGCATGCAGAAACCCCCGACTGGGTACCGGTAACAAGGGCCGTGCCCCCGCAGCTAACCGCGCCGGCCGGGGAAGAGGAGAGCCTGCTGGGGAGTTGAATAAAGGTGCTGGGATACAGGGTGAGGCCAGGGGGGGGCCGGGGGGCATTCGGTCAAATTGGCACCCTGTGTCCCCTCGTCCACACCTCGACACCCTGCAAACCTGCTAACATTGTTCACTAGCACCTTGGCAGCACCGCCCACTGTGCACCATCATAACCCCACCCATTCGTTAGTGTGTGTGTGTGTGTGTATGTGTGTGTGTTGGGGTGGGGGGCTCCTTAAAAACAGGCTCCTATTTCATTTTGCATCATCCCTTTTCTTCTATGGTGCACTGACTTGCCAAACTCCATCTTACATATAACTGATTTTTTCTTCTTCATCCACAATAGTACACAACCTGTTATAATATAAGATAATAACATGTACAGCCTGTTTTGGCAACACTGTGATTAAGATTAAGATTAAGTCTGTATAATGACAACCTGCCAAAATCAAGAAGGCGTTGATACCTGAGAGGACGAGAAACTCAAGCAAAGAGGATAAAACAGCCTGTAAACAGGTCACAGATCAGATCTACCAGTGGTTCCCAAAGTTGGAGCTCTAAAGGAAGAATTAACATTTTTTTAATGCTTCTAACCTTACTAAGTTACAGCAACAACGCTTCTATATTTATGTTTTCAGTTACATTAAAACAGAAGAATTAAGCAATAAAAAAAATGAAAATTCTGTAAAATAATTTGACATGCTGCAGCTCAGATTGGCGACGTGACAGTTTATGGTTACAGTTTTTAGTTGCTAAATGCTTCTGTAACACGGCACATAGTGATGGACGTTAATACATGTTGAAAAGTCTCTATAAAGAAGTACAGTGTTGTGAAAGACAGTTTGCTAACTGTGCTTCATATCCTCCTCATCCTCATGCACACCTGAACTGTTTGCAATGAAGCCTCATTAGGCTAAAAGAACTGAGGGATGAATGTGAGGTCGAGGTTTCTCCAGTTTTCTTCAGAAGCTAAAATAATTGCATGGTTTTAAATTTAGATTTAACTAATCAAGTACTGTATCTACTAGTTTATTTATATCTGTTTCTGTGGCTGTTAATAAAGTGATTCTATGATAAATAATATCTGTATTGATATTAAATATGTTGTTTTTTTGGCCGATTTGATGTCGGCCTGTTCAGTGAACTCTTTGCTGTGTGTAAATCAGGAATTATATTGACCATTAGTCTCGGTTCTTCTTGTTTTTTTTTTTATCCCCTAAAGAACGATGGCTAGTGTTTCCTGCCCTGTTTTATGTCTTTTTAACGTCCAGATCTCACAAGTTCACTCGGGTTGGTTCACAGTGTTGTTATTGTTGACAGAACGGACGGTCGAAGCTCCAGAAATAAAACTGTAATTAAACCAGAGTCGTTTTTTTAAAAATGGCCATGGCAATAAACCAAATCTGAATCTGAAATTTTGAAAGCGAAGGAGAGATGGAGGGAGAGAGAGAGACGAGCAGAGAAAGAGACAGATACAGGCAGAGAGAGAGAGAGAGAGAGAGAGGGAGAGAGAGAGAGAGTGGGAGAGCAAGAGAGCGAGTTGGGAGCTGGGGATGATTTCTCTAGGGATGAAGGATGTGTGTGTGTGCGTTGAATGTGTGTGTGTGTGTGTGTGTGTTAAGGGTGCAGGGGAGGAGGAGGAAGAGTGGGGGGGGGTTGAGAAGAAGAAGAAGAAGAGGGGGGATGAGAGAGAGCGATGGAGTAGAGAGCGAGGGGAGAATGAGCGAGCGAGCGAGCGAGTCAGGCAGGGGGATGAGAGAAAAAAGAGGGGGGAGGCGGTGGAGGAGGAGGAGGATGGAGAAGGGTGGTGGTGGTGGTGGAGGTGGGGGAGGTGGTGGTGTTGGTTGAGGAAAGCGAGGCGAGGCAGAGCTGATTGAGATTCGGGCCTCCAGAGCTGCAGGCTCGCTGCTGCTGCTGCTGCTGCTGGGAGCTCAGGGAGAACACGCTCCGTTATTGGAATTCTTTCTCTTTTTTTTTTTTTTTTTCTAATGAATTAATTCTTCTCATCCAATTTAGGTGAAGATGAAAAGAGAGCAGTGCTGCGAGCGTCAAATTTAGCTTTTTTTGAGGCCTGGGCCGTTCTGTTTCTGTTCTGTACGGTTAATATCGGACTCTCGTAATATATTATGTTTTTTTTTCTTTTATTCGGGAGAGTCTTGTTTACTAAAACCAAACAACAGCAACATAAAAGGACATTTCCTGTTTGTGTTTTTTTTTTTTTTCGGGGTTGTTTCATTCTCATTTACTGATATGAGAACACAGAGAGCCCTCAAACACACACACACACACATCCAACACTCATCACCCATTAACCACCACACAAACACACAACGTCAGCTCCCCTTCAAATGTACAAAACAAGTGATACGACCACATGAACCACCTTCAGCGCTGACCCTCATGAAGCCAGTCATGCATGAAAACATACAGGAACATACAGCCACACAGACACCTGAGCTGAGGTAAACACCTGTCACGTCGCAAACACGGGGAGATTTGACTCTGGTGCTAAATAAAGGTCCTGAACTACACAACTCAAGAACTTTGTCATGTGGAAACGACGTCAACAACGAGAGTTCACATCAAGAACATGAGGCAACGTCATTCTTGCATCAGCTGAAGACAGAGTGATACAGACGGAGTGAATGTTTACATGAAAAAAGTAAAAATATGTGTCCCCAAACTCTTTGCACAAACTCATTCACACACACACACATCAAGCCAAAATTACACTGCATCTCATCATGTTTCATATTTTATATTTTGTCATCATATTTGTATATCCCATGATTGTCTGTTGTGAATCTGTTCTGTGCTCACAACATCTACTGCATGTTGTTCCTCCAGGGAGAGCGATTCCCCCCTTCATTACTCTTTCTGTCATTTTTGTCTTTTCTGTCCTGTTCAAAGAGATTTTTAGGGAGTTTTTCCCTCATGTGAATGAGGAGTCTGAGGACGGAGGGAGTCGTACACTGCACAGATTGTGAGGCTCCTTTAGGCAAATTGTGATTTTTGATATTGGAATGTATAAATAAAACTGTCTTGACTCGACTTGAATCTCAAAGGGGGACTAAGATTAGAAATTCTCAAGTCAAGAAATTGACCATTAATCAAAAATTAGTTTTAAAGCTCATTATAAAAAGACTTTGGTCTTTGAAAAAGCATTTAATGAGTCTTAACAGCAACAAAGATTCTACTGGGAGAAAAAACCCAACTAACTAACTAACCTGTAATTAACTAGGGGGTGTTAGTTAATAATATTAATGTGTGTTTATATAACAATATTGCAGAATAGTAGATGTAAGATAATATCCAATTGAGCCAAAATCTAACCTAATATTAGCTTGTTATATGTGTAGCAATATAAGTTTATTGTGTGTCTGTTGTATTGTATTTGTAATGGATTTGATACAGACATGTTAAAATAGCAGCTTATAAGCAGCGTTTCCTCCATATCTAATAACTAAATGTACAGAATGATGTTAAGTAACCTTCTATTGTTACAGTATGTTTTTGTGAAAACAGGAGGATTTCGTCAGTGTTTCATAATCAGACTTTTTTAAAGCTCTCAAATACCAACATGACTATTTTCCCAAAATCTAATATTGTTTGGGTCCCTTGTTACAAAATAAAATCTAATTTAGCCTTGAAACTGCTCCATTTCATCCCGGGTATGTTTTCTCTGTTATGCTGAATTGTCACAAAGTGAGATTCAACATTTGGAAACACGACTGGAAAAGGCAAATTACTACTTAGCGTCAATAAAACTGACAGCTGATACCGAGAAATTCTTGAATCGAGTTCATTTGTATTGCAAACTAGTAAAATGATCTCCACATTTTGTTCATTACTTTTCAGAAATAAGATTTTAGATATCAATAACGGACAAAATTACTTGTCAAAATGGAGTTTTTTTTTTTCAGCCGTGATGTTTTTTTAATTCACTTTTTAGTCTCGCAGCCTGTGGCAGGTCAGCCAAAAAGTTAATTTCAGACTCTGCTCACTACACACACCCTCGCTGCACACACACACACACACACACACACACACACACAGAGGAGTGAGTGCATACTATCAAGTCCTGAAAACAAGAGGGCGTATAGCTGCTTAATGTCAGAACAATCCGGTCTGGTGCTGTAGCTCAGGGTTCATGGTACAGGGAACATGGAATCCCTTTAGCCCGTCTGCTCGCCGCTGACAAGGTATCTGGCCTCAGGTTCATTTAGACAGTCAGCGAAAGACCGCTAAGAGTCAGCTAGCCATCTGGATCAGACTACGGTGAAGCAGATATTCACCGGGGGGATTCTCCCTCCCCAAAGACAAAAGCAGATGAGCTCAGCTTTAGCGCTTTCAGAAGACCTCTGTGTCAGGTTTGGATTATCTCACCTGTGCAATTTGTGTTGCCTTTGCCTTTGCAGTTTGTAGGGAGTATATGTGTAACACATATTTACACATATAATCACTACAGACTGCAGTGTATTCCTCAATTATCTTATTCATGTGCCCCAGTGTGGCCCCAGACAGCTTTAACTCAAGAAATACCGGTGTCTTTTAGGGTCAAAAAAGGCTAAAATATCGATAAGCAGAGAAGGTAAATATGTCTGGGTGTGACATTTCCCTGTAAGGAATCTAGACACCAAAGGGTGTTTGAGTTCACATGCACGGAAGGCTGAATTTTTCGTCTCACATTGTTTAACAGCGGATTTAACATAAAGGAACAGTCAATACATCAACATGCAGTTAGGTTTTTTAAGTGCATGTTCAAAATAATCATTAAAAACTGTAATCAGGCGCCCATGTGAACAATGAGACAGCTCCCTTTTTGCTGTTTTAATTTCCCCGTCCCTTCCCAGAGCTGCTCCAGTGTAAATGACTGCAGGACGGTAGATTTAGTAGCTCATCACTTACATTAAAAGCACATTACAGGATCTCCTAATAGCCGGTAAGAGCAGGAGGAATGATCGCAGCGACCAATTTCAGTGTTCAAACTTGGCTATAGCTTTAAAAGAGACTTGAAAGACGATTAATGTGTCCTTTAGGACATAATATACAACATGAATTTCAAATTTTCAGCTTGTTTATTGGTGTTAGGAGCAAATTGGAGCAAATTAGCCCCCTACTTAAAGTCAAGAGGACATAATTGTTCAGTTTCTCTGGAAAACTAACTTCTACTGTGATAAGCACTTCGGAAAGCAGACAAAATCAATTGATAGATTGAAAGACTACATACAATTTACAACAACAAAAAATAGGTTAAGTGTTAAGTTATTTCTTTTATCTAGACTCTCCTTCAGAAAAACAAACAAAATGTGTACAAAGTTTGGAGATAATACAAAATTTTAAAATTGATGCAGGAAATATGAACAAGACCCTCCCATTTTTGACTGTGAGGCCACCAGGTTTGACTTCGTAAAACTGGGACAACATGAAACAAAGAGGAAAAAAGAATCAAAGGCTGTGAACGGATTTGATCCTTAACCGGTTAAACACGTCGCCTGGTTCATTATCATAGCTTGTGATCAATTATTCATGGTGGGAGAAGCTCAGGGGTCAGGCGTTACCTTTGTAAACATTGGCTTCCCGTGCTGGGTGACCATGGTGCACTGATCACAGTCCAGGGTGATGCAGGAGTTGTGGAAGGACTCCTTGGAGTGTTTGAGGATGTAGTGGAGCTCGGTGACCCCTCCCTCGAACACCGTGCTGAAGTAACGGGGGATCAACGTCCGGCCGATCGCTGAAAGAGACCGAAGACAGAACCGGTAAACAAAAAAACAGTAGCAGACTAAATGCAAAACCACCAGGAGAAACACAAGAGGCAAGAGGGCAACACCATAACATACTGGCACTTATAATATAATGAAATTACAACTAGTGTTTGATCTGTTATGACTGATGATAACCATATAATCCAATTAAAAGCTTAGAAATGTTTCAATTTATTAATTTTTATCATAAACTGTATATAACTACAGGCTACTGCAGCTGTGATCGTAATTTGAAGCTATTTTATGTTTAAAACTCCTCAGTATTTGAGGTAATAAAAGATTAAAGATTAATGATTGAGGAGAACACAATTCGAAATGAATTGATTGATATTTAGCTTACGTGCTAAGAAAAGCATGAAAGCAGAGAAATGGCTTCATGAGGACATCTGCTGTAGATTCATTAATCAAGATAAACATTTTATTGGCTGTCAAAAGCTCCTTGGAGGCAAAACTGATCAGATGTTCAAATGGATGAAATTTGGGAAAATATTTCAGAGCAAAGATGTTCTGCATTTCCTATCTGACCCATTTTTTACCAGTATCTACCAAATCTTCTCAATAAAATCTGCAAAATAAGTCATATTTAAAAACATAGAGCATGCATTCCTTCATATTCTGCCCCAGTCTCATTAAAAAAGCAGAAAAGCCTTCCAATGGGAATAAACAATGAGTGCACAACAATAATCCCACACAAATTATTTACAGAAATCATGAGAAATCTGAATGAACTCTTAATATTTCTATCGAGCAGCAGCCATCTTTCTAATTGTGGTCAATTATTCAAACTATCGGACGGTCCTAAAACCCCTCTGATTCACTCTGCACCAAACAGCGGGCAGCCGTGAGGAAACCTGCTCACCATCCAAGAAACACTCAGATCTTTTATTCCTACATTAGGTCTGATTTTCCCCTGAAACAAGTGTCAAATAAATCTTCCGGCACAGCGAGGTAAATTCAACTCTCTCCAACACGTCTGAAGATTAAAGGTTCTCTTGAAACAACTGACAATATCACAAATTTGTGCCTCTAAATCCACTTCTTCCAAGATGTGACACCTCATATAAAACACTCACTTTTGAATTTTCCCCAAATGAGTCAAACTGCACAGGAAGGAGGAGATTTTTTTTTTTTTTTTTTGTGCGCATACTTTTCAGAAATATATTCCATGACTAAGTTTAGCATTAAACTGAATTATTCAGATGGGCAACTTCTGCAGTACAAACTTTTTTTTTTTTTTTTTTTGCCGAAGCCTAAAGAGACAATGAACGGGCTGCATGATGAAAACCGGAGGAGGAGTCAGAAAGAGAGAAAGTGTCTTCAGTGTTTTAAAGCCCTCAGGCTTCGTCTGGTTTCTATCTCCTCTGCGTTAGCTGGCTTCAAGGAGAAGAACGGATGATACAGAGAGAGGCTTACATTTCCCATTACATTATGGATGCTCAGTGATGGTATGCAAGATGCAGATTTCTGAATATGTGGATGCATTTTTGTGTTTTGAAATTATGTCCTGAAATTGCTTCTTTCTCCTCAGTTTTTTAACATAGATTTTGAAAACACTGACAGTATTTTTTTGTAAACAACCTACTGTTGGTTCATTTGGCTCAAATAAAAGTGAAGTTTCCTCATCAATCTTCGACAAAACAAAACACTGTCTGTCTCTGCAGCTTAATGGTTCTTTTGTTTCAGAGCTTCTCTTCCTCTGCAACATCGGAGAAAATCCCACTCGACCTTCCTACTAAGAACCTGAAATCCTTCTTCCCACCTTCTATTCATCAGAACAGCACGCAGCAGCTCCGGCTCTTTGTATATTAGAGCTCCTTCTATCATCAGAGATGAAGTCTGTTGACTGAAAAATCAACTTGAGATGCTTCAGCAGAGCAGCTGCCCTTCTAACCACCAAAACAAACCACAGAATTTTAGTCTCTCTGCTGCAAAACAGATAAAATAATATTTCTAGGGTAAAATTTCCTATAATACTGCTTTTTTAAGAAGAACACTTAAGCTGCAACTAATAAGTCTGTTTAATTGTTGTGTAATCTGCTGATAATTTTGCTCCATGTATGTTTCACAGGGTCTGAGTTGACT
>JAPZDZ010000026.1:21044203-21055892 GCA_029783805.1 Acanthurus tennentii | reverse complement strand
GTCTCACTTCTTTCTCGTTGTCCATAAAAAGAAAATATTTCATTCTTTTACGCCGTTGTCTGCTGTTTTGATAACTTGTTTTGTACTTCATAAAGAGCAATTTAGTCAAGAGAGGCAAGATGACTCTATATTTTGAAGGTTATCTCTACATTTTTGCTACAGATATGAATTTACTTCTATGGAGAGAAATGAATCTGCTGTAAAAAATAATTAAAAATAATAATCAACCCTTGCAAGAAGCAGACAGGTTCTGACCAGATTACCGACTTTAATGTCCTGCTAGTCAATTTATTTTTAAACCTCATTGTTGAAGTGACTCATTGCATTTATTTGCATATCAAAATGCGTTTTCTTGAAATTAATTGACCTCCTCTATGCCTCTACATATTATATGATGACAATTATATTGACATAAACATATATACACAAACAAATGCTAATTCATTAAGTTAATTCATTAATTAGCTTAATGACTTAGCTCATTAGCATAACTGGTTGTATTTAATATATCATGGTGATTATGGAAGGACATTAGGCAGCTCAAGTGGCTCTTCCTGGAGCTGATCCAGATGATTAAGGCTGCGCCAGCTTTGGGCCTCAGCTTTTCGAGGCCTGTTCAGATTTGGCTCAACTATTTGGACCCAATTTAAGCTCCACAAAGAAATCCCCTTTCTGAAAATTGCTCCTCAGAAGAAAAGAAAGAAAGAAAGAAAGCAGAGCCGTACTTTTTTACAAAGGAGCTCTTTTCAACTCTCTCATTCTGAAGCCACCAATGCTCATTATCTTGCTGTGAAAGGCACAAACCAGGATACATTTAATGAAGTCCTACATTTCTGTTGACATTTTACCTATTTGAACATTTTTACAGGCTGCTGTTATAAAGACGGCTTAAAGGTGAGAAATGAATTACTGTGGTTAATCACTCACAAAAAACATTGATCGCTTTCCTTTTGAAGTTAAAGGGAAACCAAATCAAAAGGAAAATTAATACAACTCCTCACTTGTCACTGACCTAGATGTTTCACTGTTTAATGATTTGCCTAAATCTTTTACTCATGTCAGCCGTGACCCCTCATTGTTAAAGAGACTGGAGCTCATGCCAAAGGTTGCATGTTAGTTTGTGTAGAAACGGCAGCTAACCTTATTGAATGTAAAAATGTTTTCCAAATATGGAGATTGCAGTAAAATTAGAGGCTGCACACGAAGCAGAATCCACGCTGGCTGTCAGCAGATACAGCTGCCAGCACAGCTGGGTGTCTGCAAAGGAAGAGCTCTCATAGCAAAAAGATGCTGTACATCCTCTCACCAAAACATCTGTCACCATGTCATTTCAGATAAATGGCTGGTGATTACACAATGGCGGTTTTGTCAGGAGGTGGCTTCAAACCACCTGACTCTGAATAGATGGCAAGACTTTTCATGTTATCACATTCTTCTGTGGAAAAGAAGCGCTGATAAGATGTGTCATGTCAGAATTTGAAACTAATAAAAGCTCAACATTGAGTTCTCACTCTTTTTAATCAAAGTCAAGATCAAATATTAATACATGTAAAATTCTGTATATTGTATTATATATTTGAAAAAGTGTTTTTAGGACTTGGAAAATGAGTTAAATGCAGAAACCATCTCAGGGACTGAAGGTGAAGGTAAAAAGTGTCTTTTACTAGAGAAAGGTAACTCTTTTATATTTTTTTGTTATTGCAGAGCTAGAAGAATTTTTCTTAACCAAATTGACCCACCTTTTGCAATTCCTTGTGCATGTTCAGAGAGAATGAAGCCATCTGTATGTCATTTTTTTTTATGACTCAACCATCACTTCACAGTCGAGTCTACAGCCCACAGTCTGTACCTGTGCAGGTTAATAAGCAGAATGGCAGATGTTTTACCTCATTTACAGCAAACGATTATATTTGATTACAAGGAAATATAACATTAATTGGGCACAAGGGCTTAATGCATAAGTATGGCCTAACAGGTACACAACATGTTATTTTTTGTCAACTGCATTGAAGAAAGTTGAATATTTTGAGGCACATTACAGTAAAAAGAAATCCCTGAGTGTTGGGAAGAACTGTGTTTAGTTTGCAGGTCCTTCTTTTAAGCTGAAGGAGAGCTTTTCACTGCTGACAGACACTTTTCACACAGGAACAATTTTGAATTTCACAGTGATGTTTTTTGTCCCTTTCACCTTACATATTCAAAATAATTGAATACATCCGCTACATAAAGGCTGTCCTCCATCCAGCTGAGCCGCAAAGTGACACAACCGAAGGATTAGACACCTTCCACTACTCAGATAAACCCAAAAGGTAGAAATATACCGAAGTAGCACAAATGCAACAAAAATAGTCTTTTTATTTTTGACATTTTTGCAGCAACAAGAGAAACAGTGGAGTAAAGTAAAATGTCACCAGATTGCTTTTTGAGAATATAACTTAGTAAATGAGTACTTAAATTGAGAAAGAAAATTAATTTTTCATTACAACAAAAAAAGTGATCTTAATACTCCAATACAGAGCTTTGTAATGCTTCAAATCATGGCACACCCGATTGCTGTCCCTTAGCATGTCATAATAGTGAAAATTAAATGTGCAGAAGGAGAATGGGACTTTGAAATTAAAGGAGAAGTAAAACCCTCATCTGCAAAGCTTTTTCTGCCTCTGAAAAAAAATCTGCAAGTTAATTTTATTAACTCAAGTGTTTGAAAAGATCTTGGGTTTCTAATAATTTTCTCGGGTTCATGGAGAGGTCCCTGCTAAAAAAGAGAAAATGTTTTGCTCTGTATTGTTAAATGGTATCACAGAAAATCAAAGAATATCCCATTCATGACAGCTTTTCACATTTGAGGTTCCAAGCACCTGGTTTTAGTGGCGTTTTTTTCCAGGAAAAAATCCTCTGGCACACAGGAAGTAATGTGTTTTATGCTTCCAGCTGCTACAACAGCTTGGAATAAACAGACGGACTGGGCAGTTATCATGTGCAGCGACAGTTGCCATGTCTGAATACACGAAACGGCACATCTACACAAACTCAAACTTCATCAGCTGAACCTCAAAGGAGAAAGATGTGACAGTATTGGCTGACTTTAATAGACCGGTGGTCTCTGGCAGTTCTGAGCCAAAATAGTACCACAAAGATTATATAGCTCTCTTGTTGTTGCCAAAAAACTAAGACGGCAGATCAGCACTGTGCTTATACTTTACTGCACAGCGATAAAAAACAGAGATAAAAGACAATGATTAAAAGTATAAAGTGGCAAACCAAATTATGGAATTTTTTAAATCATCTACCTCATCGCTGCAAAAAGTGACCTTAAGAGAGATCTATTTTTCGGTTTATTTTCTGAACTTGGAAAAATAGTTTGACAGTACAATTGTTTCTTAATAATGTTCACTTTTGGGTTTTATCTGGCCGCTTCAACTGAAGTGACAGAGTCCATTTAATCCAGCTTGTAGCTTCATAATAGATATTTAGGTTTGAGTCTTTTCTCGGGAGAAACTTCAGCAGTATTTTCTGGAAGAAAGAAGATTTTTGGTCTCTCACTTCAAACATTCAGTTTCACTGAGCTTATATGGGCTTCACATAAGCTTACAACCTCACATTCCCATCCAACCTCTCTCACCTCTAGGCGAGCGCTGCCCCCTTTTATGAACTCATTTTTAACTGACTCACTGGCTGCAAGTCTGGCAGAAAGAAATGCATTATGGTCTGTTTGAGTTTGTTGGAATTTTTTTACTCCTCCAGAGTAACCAGATAACTATAGTGAAATGCTTTTTGTAGCCCCGTGCAAAACATTCTCAGCTTATCCTTCCTAAACCTCAAGTGTTTTATCTTAATGCATGTCATAAATTTGTGTTACAAAAGCACCTGACATTTGCTTGATTCCCCAAAATTATAGCAAAACAGTTGGAGGGTGTAAGGGATTTTTTTTTGAAAAAGATTTATACAGGCACCATGCAGAGACATAGCATGAATACTATATGAGATGCTCATTCAGCTGTGGATGACATTCAAAGTCAAGGCTTTGTTTCTGTGTTGTAAATAACTGCTCCATCTGAGAGATTAGCACCGTATTTTCTGCGATTTTTAAGGGACAAACAAGGACCGAATGGAAGCACTGTCCTCAGGGGAAGTGTGTCGCCTGTGGTTTTGGACGTGCTTTGAACTTGAAGGAGTCCTTTATCAGCGTACAGGGCTGCCGGGGATCTATGAGTATGAGAAGTGCCCAGATAACTGTGCCAAATAAGACCTACTGCAGCAGGGTGCTCGGGCAGCAAACACACAGCAGATGCTCCAGTGTTCTCCAGATATCACTGTAGTGCGATATAACTGTAGTACTTCAAGCAAATTGATCTGTACATAGGAATACCGCTGAGTGAGCTTAAAGAGATCTGCCCACAGGAGGTCAGGGATGTGTCAGCTAAAGCTGAGAGAGGGGGGGGCAGAGCAATTTATCTCCTGACGTCAAGCTCCCCTCCCGTGACCTCGCTGACAATTTGAATAATTTCAAACCAGCCTCTCTAGGAAATCATTGGTTTGCATCCCTGTTAGCTGAAACAGGCACATGTGCCCCTACTGAAATACAATTTCTCAGCTGCACAGGAGGGCTTCATTTTGACTAAAAATTGGTCTGTTGAAGATAGTATTTTCTGCTGTAGGGGCCAAGGAGCCAGAAAACATGAATGAGATTAGATAAAGTCTATGGATCTAGTCTGAAAATGAAATTGTTTAGTTTGCAGTGTACAGGTTCAGAACATCTGTGGTACGAGTAAAAAAAAAAAAAAAACATAAGCTATGTGTTAATTTTTTATTTATGCAAAAACCAACAACTAAAAACAAAACAACAAAGCAATTTATTTCCTTTGCTGATGTCAATGCAAAAAGAAAAAAAAGTACAAGTACAACTATATCTATAGTTACCGGGACTATACAGTTTAGTAAATAAAATGCTTAGAAAATTTGTTAGCATTTAAACTGCATTTTTTTTTTTACCAGTAAATCTACTTATGATGGCATCAACCTGTGCTTGCACGTCATTAGAAAATGTGACCATAGGTGGCAGCACTGAGCAACATCCTGCTGCGCGCCAACGGCTACATCCGTTAACTCTCCTTGAATTTAATTAAAACTAACCGCACCTGCTGCGTGTTCGTCGGGCCTTCAGTAACTGAACAAGCAGCAGACATGGACGTAAATTCTCTTGAAGTTTCATCAGAGGTAACAACTTCCTTCCTGTGGCCTTGTTTGTTTTTCCAAAAAACGATTTTATCACAGCACCAAACGTCTTAAATCATGACCTCATCTGAATAAATGTCACGGCTAACGTCTTCAGGCGAGTTCACAGCAGCCTAGCTAACTTACTGTAAAGTTATAATTGTGGATGTTAGCTGTGTAAGTGTAGAAGTTTTGTAATCTGGTCTAATTTCGACATTGTTTATTTGTAAATAATATGCGGAGTCGTGACATATTAAAAATAGTCAACCGTAAGCGTCAAATTTTAATATGCCACCCTGCGTTGAAAAGTGTAGTTGATAAAACGTTAGCATGCTTTGCTATAGTGAACAGCAGCGTTTGTAAGTTTATCACAGATAGTCAATAGTGGAAAGTAACGATGTACATTTACTCAAGTAGGCATTGGTACATTAGTTACGTATTTTCGTTTTTTTTTAATTTTTATACTTACTCTAAAATCCTGAACTAAATATAGTAGCTGTATTGTCATTAATGCTGCTTTTTACTCCACCATGTTATAACACAACTCTGGTTAACGTTACTAGTTATTACTCTTAGTTTCTTTTAGCCACATCCTGCACACCTGTATACAGATGTTTTACAGCACAAGTAGACAGTTTCCATTAATGAAACGGCACTTATTTAACATCAAGCATAGCCATGACATAACATTTAGACAGCGTTAGTTGTACAGTTGTAAGCAGCTGTGAAAAATATTAATATATTTACTTTTGTAAAGCACTAGTATTGGATCAGTACTTGGTTCCAGACAAACAAAAAAGAGTTAAGCTATGGGAATTGGTAACAGGAAGGCAAAAAAAAGTATCTAAACATCACTTCACGTCTGCTACTTATGGAGATGGTAGCACATCTTTGCCCTTGCTGTCATCTGCTCATTGCCTCTTATATGGTGTTAATATCTGAGGACATGCACAAGCAACGCTGTAAACGGATGCAGGATTTTTCAAGACAGCCAACATGTGAGTGCAAGTTCACGCATATTTGAAAGTGCGAAATTCTCCTGCTCATGTAAAATTACTTAATCGAAAAAACCTCACTGTTCAGAAAAAAAGTAATCATCACCTTGTCTTCCATCACACTCCAGTGGAACTATTAAGCAAGGCACCAAAACTTTTGCGAAGAAAATCAGTTTTACAAACCTCTGATTGTCGTGGACTGCTCCCTGATGTAAATTTGTAAGACTGGCTGACTTGAATGAAAGGTGATTGCAATATATACACATGCACGGTCAGCAAAGTGGATAAATAACAATGAACAAATGGAAAAAAATAGTGGGTGTTTTTCCTCCTTGTACACTTTGCATTTAATGCCAGAAAAATGGGATATACCTGCCAAAGGGCTGAAAAGTTGCTGCCAGAGGAAATGATGAATAACTCCTAGAATTCCACTTCACTTGACATGTTTCAGAGGCAGTTTTCAAAAAGGGCATTAAAAGAAACTATTCACAATAATGTTGGAGTGAGAGAATTTTTTCTATCTGGAGGAACAGGCTTTGATTTTTAAAGTATCTGTCATGGAAGCTCACAGCGTTTTCTGCTCTGTCTTTCCTTTTTTCATCTGTCATCACTTTGCTTTGTGGCAGAATATGAATAAGATAAGCAAATGGGGTAGGAGTGTGACCTTGTGTATTTCATGAGCAGGATATTTGTGGCTTGAAAAATGTCACTCTGATAAACAAAAATGAATACCTTTTGACCTGTGTTTTAGAGATAGAATTGTCAAGTCACATGCTTGACTAAATTGTTTTATATTGTGTTGAAAGGAGATTTGGTTCACTGTTCATTTGATGAAGGAATTTATTTTTTTTGGTCTGAAGGTGGAGACCTTTTTAATGTCCTCACCATCAGATTAAAAGTGTTGTAGTGGTTATTTGGCTGCCATCAGTTGACTTTGCATGCATTTTGCCCTATTCTCATTCATATATCCGTAATACAACCACACTTGGAAACTATGTGCAGCACAACCATAATTCTGTTTCTAAACAACTATTTGGGAATGAGTTGAAAGGTGTAGACTGTGACAGTCTTGCATGCTTTAAACTTTCAGTGCAAGTAAGAAATAGAGCAAATATTTAAACTTTAATTGCTTTAAATCGTGTTTTGTCTGTAAACTGCATGAAGCATGTTTCTGTTACTAAACTGAGAGTGGCAAGCATTGGTCAGGTCAGCTTCCTCTGGATTCTCTGAATCCAGCAGCAGGAACAGGACAACAGTTCCCTGTGTGGAGGCTGAAACCCCACCAAGCTTAAGCAGATATAAGCTTGGGGGTTGACAAGATGATTTATAGGAGAAGAAAATTGAAAAAAAAAAAATTCTGCAACACAAACTCAATTCTTAATAATTTACACTTTCATCTGAACTTTGCTTTTTTCTTGTAAATTACTGGCTACATGACATTTTCATTTCTTCATGAAAATCACTCAGAATAAATTAAGGACTAGTTGAGACCAGTTTAACAAAATTACTATTTCTGCAAAGTAGGGAAAGTCAGTATAATTATTAAGGAGAGCTCACAAGTTTACACTGGTGGATTTTAAAGGGTCAAAAGCCCAGAAGACTTAAACTGGTTCAGGACACATATCAAATGTCAGTCTTGATTCTAGATATGTTACATGATGTGTGCATAAATGTGAAGACTTTCCTGCTAACTTTAGACTTAACAGGTGTCCTTTACATATATTACCAAGAGACATCAGTGAGATTGTTTATGGT
Organism: Acanthurus tennentii; assembly: GCA_029783805.1. NCBI lineage: Eukaryota > Metazoa > Chordata > Actinopteri > Acanthuriformes > Acanthuridae > Acanthurus > Acanthurus tennentii. Next base: position 21,047,928 of record JAPZDZ010000026.1, on the reverse strand, counting down.
AGTTTGGAAATTTGAATGTATAACTTTTTCTGTCACATTTGTGATTTCATGATGATATTTTTTAACCTCAGAAAATTCCACTTCAGGCCTATTTCTTACTTTGTTAAAAATAAACAAATCTTAAGTTGGTATGATAAACTTTGTAAAAAATGCAGGAGTTAGCATTGCAAAACAGATGCTTGAGGAAAGAATTGATTTGTCATTGCAAAAAATACTTTGAATAGTGCTAGAGGGTGTGGTGCACTTCTGTAAAAGGCTAAAATGTCTTAACTTGTGTCACTGATTGCTTGAACTGTTGAAACTATATCTTCTAATTCTTGTTTAGGCCATATTTTAGCTCATGCTTCTCTGGTCTACTTGAAAAAAACAGAAGAAACTGTGTTTTCTGTGGACCATGAGCCTTATTCAGAATTCCAGATCCCTTAAGAGCTTTGTTTAATTACTTCTGAAGCAAGCTGACAGTAATTAGACAGCTGTAAATTGAAGAATTATCAGCAATAAGTCAGAATTAGTCTAAGCTGACTAATAGTCATGTGGGAGATGAGTATTCTTAAATGAAGGAGTTTTGGGGGAAAATCATGCATCATGTCAAGAAAATGTATGGCATGTTTAATTATGCATTCCTATTTTCCAGACTTATGACTCGCTTAAACATGCATGACAGCTGATAGTAAATTACAGAGTGTCCATTTATTCAAACCCAGCTAATTCCCAGTATGCTGCAGCAGTCAGATGATACATACATGCACGTCTTGTTTGTAGGAGGGGCTGTCTGGACGCTTGTGTCGTTGTGCTTGCCCATTGCGTTGAATGGCAAAAATCTGTGGAATGAGACGGATGGGGAGGTGAGAGGAGAGCGGCTGTGAGCTTGTCAAAACATGATGCATTGTGTACATAGTGGGAAATAGGTAGTCTTCATTTGAAAGTCAATGCCAAAGCTCAGACGTGCTTTGGGGAATTTAAAACCACAAGCGCAAGTCATGTTGGCACTTCCTGAGGGGGTCCAGGGAAAAACTTTCAGACTGTTTTTGTCTCTTGAGCTTTGGGGGCTAATAAATAAGACAGGGAGTATTTACCCAAGCACACACACACTTACACTTGCATACAAGGACTTGTAGATTCAACTACATTTGACGTGCTTACTCAATAGTCAGTGTCAGACCACTTAAGGGATTTGTATACTCAATATAAATCTAATTTGAGTTTTTTTGCTTTGTTTTATGACATCATTTGTTTCTTTGTAGGACAAAACTTTTCCTATTTGCATCTTAAAGACTGTGCCACGACTTCATTAATACAAATGCACATTCTAAAAAAGGCCTTTTTTGAAAAGCTTTTCTTGTAACCATAGTTTCAGTTTGGGTAATCTATATGAATAAATAATACAGTGAATTTCCAGTGTATACGGTACACCTACATGATACAGAAATATTATATAAAATCCTGCCATCATGAAAATTGTATATAATGTCCAGCTGTGTTGAAGAAAGATGTTGAGTCAGCTGTGACATTGGTAAATTTAAAGGCTGTTGATGATGGTGATGTTGAAATGTGTTACCTCACACTAAGAAATATTTATAGAGGTATATTAAGTCTCCCCCTCATTTATAAAAATGAACAACATATAAAAAAAGGTTTCTGGTCACTGACTACAGTTTAACAGTTACACAATACTCTCAGTGGAACTTTGTTGTTAACGATATTTGCAGTGGTAGTTTTGTTTTCTCCAACCTTTGCCTTTGGTTTGATTTCCACCCATTGATCTGTAGTTTGTGATTGTGCTGAAGCTCTATTAAGAGTAATGGTGCACAAGATTAACACAAAAATAGACCCAATGAAAAGAAAATTAACTCGCCAATAGCCACACACAAAAGAAAAATCACAAAAGAAAAAAACCCTAGTGTACTGGAGCATTTTCTGTGTGCATTGTTCAGTCTATTCTTTCTTTTCCTTTTTACTGTTGAAGCAATTCAGCAAAATGCAGAAAAGCATTTAAGAAAGTGTTCAGAACTCCGATTCAGCTTACTGATAATTCAATATACAGTAAAGGTAGACCTTGAAAGATTTTTTCTGTGTTACATTTGTGACTGATCATACTGAGTTAAAGGTCTGCCAGGAACTCCTCGTATAATGCAGTTAAACTTCTTCAAACTGTCCATATGTCTCTGTCTCTGACACAGCATCCCACAAAAGTTAGTCCATTAATAACCTATTTAACAGCAGGATGCTGCAAAGGGGGTGATTGATAGTGCTGGCAGATATGGTAATACACCTATATGGCTAAAAGACAGTGTTAGCAGAGAAGTGGAGCAGCAGCGGCTGCAGGCAGGGGTCTTACCTGGATCTGGAGGGTGTAGAAATGTGTTGAGAATGAATAAAATCACATTAAAGGCGGAACAAGTGAGAACTTCAGTGCCCCGTGGCACAAATGACTGTAATGTGTCTGCAGGGGGTTGGTACGTCTGTTGATCATTAGAGGAGGTCTAATAATGACTTTGCCAGTTTAAGATCTTTTAGACTTATACTCTGGAATAAAAAGACTCTCTCCTCACGGTATTATTCAGAAATTTTCTGTGCCTCCTTCTTCCTGCACTAGTCTAACTCACCATATATAGACTGTGGGTATAAGCCTACTGGTGGGCGACTACATAAGTCAGCGTTCTCCTCCCCTTCCTATATGCATGTTGCTATTTTTAAAACCTCTGTTGCTCCATCCTGAGCGTGCTGGTCAAGTCAACTGTGATTGGTTTGTAGAAATACAAACCTGCATGAGTTTTTTTTCCCCTCTATGCCTGAGTAATTATGTCTGCATCCAGACCTTTCTCCAGTGCAGACACAGTGATGTGGAGATAGGGCAGACTATGCAAGACAACTACTACTGAAAGAGACAGAAGGGGTGGACTGGCATGACAAAACCTTTCTTCTACTGAACCTAAACTTTATTCTGATGGGAAAAAGGCCAGAGACAAGGCTTAAAGCATCATTATGCTTGTATGTTGTATTTTATTTGTACACTCGAGTCCTCAGTGATGTATCCTGTGAATATCTGCTCTAATTAGTTGGTTTATGAGTCTCAGTTTAGAAATTTTCACTCTCACATTTCTGGATATTCAGTGGTAAAACCGTGATGTGTTGGCAGGTGGGCTGATGGTGGGTAGAAAGAGATTAAATAAAAGTTGTCTTTGAAAACATAGATTGTTTAATGTCACGGTCTCTAAAGTAGGCCTGCACTATTCAGGAAAAAAAATGAATCTCGATTTTTTTTAGCTTTAAATTGAAATCACGATTTTCTGCCCCGATTTTTTTTCTACCTGGGCTTTCAGAAACATCCATTTTGCGTTCATTTGTTTACTGAGTTTTCCTTGCGTTTAACATTATTTCGGCAACGCCGCAGTCCCTCCTGAATGGAAGCCCTTAGTGGACATGGTTTGTTTATTTATTTAATTTTTTTTTACAAGCTGTTTGCATGAAGAGGAAAACAAAGTTTGTTTACTCATTTTAATGAGTTATTATCTCGTTAAAACGACAAAACAAAGCACGTTTTCTCGTGATAACGAGTTATTATCTCGTTATCACGAAAAAACGGCTTGTAAAAAAAATAAATAAACCATGTCCGCTAAGGGCTTCTGTACTCCTCAGAAACTTTCTACTCAACTATTTGATTCTGCATGCCGTGGATCACGTGACCAAAAGGCGCTTTGTCATAGGATAAGGGAGAAGCCTTG
>JAPZDZ010000026.1:20962859-21044103 GCA_029783805.1 Acanthurus tennentii | reverse complement strand
GACCAAAAGGCGCTTTGTCATAGGATAAGGGAGAAGCCTTGGAGCTCTTGTTTACAACTCTGACACATGCCGCCGGCGCTTGGAAAAAAAAATCGACATAATTTAGAAATGAAATTGCATGTAGGGGTGAATCGACATCGAGGTTCTAAAACGATTAATCGTGCAGGCCTACTCTAAAGGTAAAGAAAAGACATGTGTCTTTAATCAGGTGGACAGTTGTATGCTGTAGTTGTGGATATTTTTTCTTCTAAATAAAATGAAAGTTTATATTTTTATCAGCATGTGTAAAATATAGATGCAGGTCCCCATGTCTGATGACTGTCAGCTCAGCAAAGGAAAAATTTTGTTTTAAAACCAAGGGATAGTGTCCTAAAAAATGCAGGAAATCTGCAAGTATCATGCAGCTCTTGAGGGCAAGAAAAGTCACATAAAGTCACAAAAATAAAGTTTTAATGTTCCCTCTTTGTCCAGCACTTCACAGTGACATGCTGCTCCACCACCACGACCTCCTGACCTCGAGTGAATAGCATGTGGGCCCACAGAGCTGCCACAACAGAGCCATTGTTGTCTGACTCAGTGACACTCCAGAAGAACAAGGAAGCAGGGTCACCATCCTGCTGTCAGTCATCTTCCACCACTGGAAGATGATGAGCAGGCACTGGTGGCTTGAGATGGCTCAGAAAGTAGAGCTCAGTGTTTGCCTGTGAAAATCAACAAGTCAAGTCGAGTCAAATTTATTTATAAAGCGCCTCTAACAAAGGGGATTTTTGCGACGTGCTGCACAAAGAACTGAGGGCATAAATACAGAAAGACAAGGGATGAAAAATAAGAAGGAGCAAACACATAGCAGATTTTAACAAAGCTTTTGCACTTGTTTGTGTGTATTTGTTTGTGCGTTGAACCTCAGTGTTAGGCAGTTTGAAAGCACTGGCTAACATTCCCTGTTGTGGATGTATTTCCTGCCTTTTTACATCCTTGAATATTTCTGTTTCTGGTACACAGACATTTTTACAGGGCGTGTTTCTTTTTCTTTTTCTCGCGACCACAGTTTGTTTAATTCATGTCATGCAAAGGTCAAACTCCTTTTTTTTTATTTAAAGCTCAATGAATTATTGAAAATTGTGTTGTATTGGAGATAAAAAGTGAATATTCTTGTTCTTTTAAATACATTTAGTCTGCATCTCTGTGAGTTTGCGAGGAAACTGTCTAAGATGTAATCTCTGAAACATCTCAGTTGCTTGACTTAGACACTCAGCCTAATTAATCCAAAGCCCTCACTTTAATTGCCTTAATATATTGGCCCATTGTCTTCTCTATCTTGATTCTCTCTTGACGTCTATTTCCCCTTAATTGATTCAAAAGGAGATCTAATCTCTTTGCCGAGTGTAAGGCACGTATTGATAGATTTGGTTTAAACCCACAACAGTTTCGCGGTTCACATTGTCTACACTAATTATAGTAGACTTGATGTATTGTCTTGGCCAGCGGTATTGAACCTTTCAACGTGTTTGAGATCAACACTCACCGTTCTTGTTTGGTTTTTGACAGGAAAAGACCAATGAAGACAGCCAGATGGTGGTCGGCGGCAATTCTATTGTTGGGGCTCACTCTGCTTGGTGCCGATGGGAGACCCAACAAGGAGGGATTCAGTTCGCCGCCCTATCGACCAGTCGTGAGATTCCGACACAAGGTATTGATCACCGTCTTTTTTCATTTGCTGCCCGTAACAAGAGGGACTGTGTGCTTTTTGCCAAGTATGAAACTAATTACAGTGGCGCTTTGTTCCTGCATCAGATGACTCTCCTGTGGTTGTTGTTTTCCTGCCTACTGAAAAATACTTGATGAGTCGTTGTCCCTCCCTCTGCGCCAGGGGACTGTATTTCTAAAGAAAACATCAGATTAATTTAAGAAGCTGCTGAGCAAAGATAAAGATGAGCTTTGAACCCTGAAGTGCAAATGATCGCATGTAATTTTAAACAATTTTAGAGGAAAAGATGATATTTAATGTCATTGCTCCAGAAACACAGGGCAGCCCCCTAAAACCACCACTTCTATTATTGCCTCTCCTTGCATCTCAAGGATCAAGGTTTTTTTTCCTCCTCTAAACTAGTGGCATACACTGTTTTTGTCTGATTTGGTTCCAAAACACCAGAGTGGCAGGATGGTTCAATTAGAGCCAGAATGGAAAATAAATTGACTGTTTTCGCAGATGGGAACTTGAGGAAAGCGAAGCGTTTTGTCAAGAGGCATTAGTCGGATTGTGGGCCTTTAGCACACATTTCCCATAAGCCCCTTTTTCAGTAGTAAACATGGGTAAACACTTCTCCTCTCGATCCTGTCCAAGATTAAAAAAAGCAGCTGTGACAGTAAAGAAAATAATGTTGCATGTTTTCTTTCACTTCAAGTGAATCTGTCATATTCTGACTAAATATTGTGTTTAAGACTTGTTTCAGTCAGCATTATACATGTGTGCATAAGAATAAAAGGCAAACACAGTGGTGCTAAAGGATGGGTGGGGTGAGAGCTGGTTAGACAGAGAAGGAGACAGAGAGGCAGACAGAAGGAACAGATGGTGGGAAAGTCATTGGACTGTATCAGAGTTAAGCGAGGAGCCGGGAGCATTGCAAATCTGTTGAATCGACACAACGGCCAAACACATTTTGACCTTTTAGAACAAGATTTATTCAGAAAGATGCTCTTCCAAACAACATTGACTGCAGATATCAGTTATGCAATAGAGTTGTTCTTCTTAGCCGTGGCTACCTGGAACATTGTGCAGCTTAAGGAAGTAATAAGAATTTAATTTCAGTACTCCAAAATCCTGCAATATGATCACCAAAGTGTGAAGATAACACCAAGCAGAGATGCTTTACACCAAAGAGAAGAGAGAGGTGACAATACAGCGTCCATCCCTCCCTGGACAGTGTTGGATTTGAGTCCTAAAAGACCAGATCACTGGTTTTATCCTTATCTCTGTGTCACATGTGCAATGCATCATTGTTTTGTCAATACTTTGTGCAACATTTCCTGATCCAACATATCTTTTGCAATACAAGCAAAAAGGTATTTTTGATATCAGTGTCCCACAGTTTCATCTTGTAAAGAGAAAGCTTTGAAGTGCGGAGATAAAATGTATCTTTACCAAGTGTGTTCTTATCCCTTTAGGGATAAGATTTCACATCTAGATAAAGTGTTTCTATATCATTAAGTGTATTTAGCTAGAAAGTGTCCTTGTAACAGAATTTTATGTGAAAGTATGTTGAATCTTTAATGTCTATTTGAGAAAGATAAGGGTGCCATGTTAAAACAGATACTTTTATGTGGTAATTTGATGAGAAATTTGGTAGAAAAAGAGAGGCTTGGTTCATGGATAAAAAACCTTGCTGGGTTCAGTATCACTTTGCAGCAAAAGGTAAATTATTCACGATCAGATGATTTTTTTAAAGTTAAATTGCCACAAACAACCAAAAAAGGTAGTCAACTCTTTCCTTTTTAAATTTCAACAGCACTCCTAAATATATAAATTATTTATGCTGAAACAGCACACTCTGCAGTTATTTGTGATATCACAACTTTCAGGACACCTAAGTGCATGAAACCAAAACTGTCTGCATGGATTAACTTCAGTAGCTGAGAAAGTTTGTTGTTATGAATTGGCTGAAGTGATCCTCAGATTGACCATTATTAAAACAGTAGCCAAAAACATTTTGCAATCAAACCAGACACCTTTTTGTTAAAACTAGCATTTCAGGTGAAGTGTAAAAGACAGTGAATTACAAGTCTTTGGCTAAGACATAATGGGTGTGTGAACATATGTATGCAACTAGAAAGACCTTTTTTTTATTTTGATGACATTGTTAATAGATTAGAGCAGCTTAACAGCATGCATAAGATTTGTGGCTTCAGCTGCACCTCAACTAGACATTCGGGGCCTCAGCTATTTTTTTCTGCTAGACAATCACAATTGGAGCCAAATTAGACATTTAAATGATCTGGTAATAGTCAGAGATCATGTCAGTGATGTAACACCTTTCACTACAGATCCAATGTCACAGGGATGAAAAATATAAAACATCTGTTTTAGGGCAGTATCCTCTAAACCTCTGAAGGACGATAAAGTTCATGCTGTCATCATTATCTATATCCAATATCAAATGCAAGCTCAGTTCAGACTGACAGGACTGGCAGTAGCAGCTCTGCGGCAGCAACACTGTTTGTGTGGACATGACTGGTGTGTAGGATGCAGCAGTTCAGCAAGGTAAACACACAGGTACTGCTCAGGTATCCAGCGTGTCCCAGGCGTCAGTGGAAACTCTCCTTGTGTTGGCTTTAAAATTGCAATTTTTAAAACCTCTTTGGTTGAGCTTTTATCTTTTCCCCAAGCAGTAACCCTGGTATCATTGCTTTCACATTATTCTCTGTTGCACTGAGAACTGTATTATGAGCTTTATATTGTAATGATGACATGCCTTCTTGAAGTAGCACATTTTGAAGGTGGTGTCAGTAGTGTTTTACCTCTTTTTGTATTAAACAGTGTATTTTCTTATTTAAAATGGCTAGTTTTGATGTTCTCCTCTTTTCTTGCACTGGTCTGGAACCAGAGTGACTTGAGTAATTAAAGTAATGTATGTCCACATGTAGCAGGAATTTGACAAGAAGCTACAAAAATGATGTACGTTCTTTTCCACTCCAATAAAATTAATGTGCCAGGCGCTGTGATTACACTGCAGAGGAATGTCATTACAGCATCTGCATACCATTACAATTCATCCTGTAAGAGGATAGAGGTAAACTCTGCTCATCTATTCACCTGTCATGTGCGACGGTGGAAATTTACGGCCCTTTAGTGAAAAATGACCACATTGCAAGCCCTTTTTCCAAAATATGACAGTGGCCTTTGTGTTGCTTGGAGAATTTTCAGCTGTTGGCTGGATTGCAGAGAGACTTAGGTCATCCACTTGTCAATACAGTTGAGTGAGCAGCATCAAAGAACAGTTGTTAAGACATCCACAGATTGTAGAAAACAGTACCTAGGATCAGAACACTGATAACAGCTCATGTGTTTATTTTTGTTTGTGCTTTTTTCAGAGCTGAAGTAGACAACATTTTTTAGAATTTAGTGTAAAATAACAGACATTTACTGTTTTAAGTATTTGAATAAAGGGTTCATGGAAAAAAAACCCTGTGAACACTGGCCCCTTTGTATTTATTTTTCTTTAAACTGGACCAGTCTGAAAGAAACAACCAGCCAGGCTTAACTCACACCTGACTAACCAATCAGCTGTCCAGGCTGTGTGTTGTTGCTCCTCCCCTCCTCTCTGCTTGACCTGGTTACTCACATGCATCAGTTGTGTAAAGAGCGATGGCGACTTGTGATTGATTGCCAACACACTCTTTACCTGCAGCAGAATTTAGTGCAAAACACTTTAAACACACGCAGCTCGTTATATTTGAAGCCTTGCTCTGGTTTTAACGAGAGGCTGGCGTGATGACAGACAGTAAGGATTGACGTTTACTGGGAAAATGTGATTTGTGTGTGTGTTCGGTGTACTAGTATTTGTGCCTTTGATGGCACAGAGCAGCTTAAACCGAGCAGGTCCATTTTCCTTTTTTAGCGTTAGTAGATGTTTGTGTAACAGTTCATTTATACGGTATATCCCCTCTGGAGAAATATGGAGAAATCTCACAGCAGAGTCTTGCTTAGGCAGTCAAAAAGGATGTCTGGACCATCCTTTCTTTCCACTGTTGGAAGCGATGTTGCAGCTGCCTGGCCTGTAACCTTGTATGATTTGTTGGATAAGCTAGCTGTTAGCCTGCAAGGCTTCAGTGGAAGCTTAGGCTTCATGGAGGGGAGGGAGGTGCATAAGTGAGCAGCCATAGACTATTCCAGCAGGGGCATGAAGAGAGAGAGTTCAACCTTAGCTCTTAAAATGCTTGGATGGGAGAGCAAATCTTCTGAGGAGAGCCCAAGGAGAGCTCACCTTCTCTGCCAGGTCAATCGGCAATGGTTGAGGATGAGGAAGGGTTGAAGTCTCAGTGAAACACGCCCCAGCTATCATGAAGAGTGTGAGGGGACACAGGGCAGCAGAAAGAGGGACAAAAGGTTTTGCATTATGTATTTCCTAATCCATCTGCTGCAGCTTGAAAGGATAAGAAATACTCAAAGTTCCTTGTAAACAAGATGACAATATTAATAAAAAAATATATTCTTTGCAAAACTTTGTAATATCTTTTAATCTCATTTATCATTGTGAAACATGATAGTAGAAAAACAGTGCTAACTTTTCCAACAAATTTGCATAGTTTATGCATTTTCACCTTAAAAACAAATGCTCTGAACTCACCACACACTGTGATATTTAAGTGGATGTGTTAGTACCATGCCATCTACTTTGCTTTGAAGGACAGTGTTAGACAAGGGTAACGGGATCGGATGCGACCTTATAAGCTTTCCTTACAAAGACTTCAATCACCAGGAGGCACATGGCCATAAACAGCTGGTCACATGCTCGGCTCATAAATTCCCTTGGTATTCTTTGTGAAATTCACTGTGAAAATCTCCACACGGGGTCATTTATAGGACATCCTGACCATTAGAATCCAACCGTAATTATAACTATGAAGGAAATACCTCTGAAAGAAGTAGTTAACTGTTATCGGGATTGTTACATGCATATTTTTTGTGCAGTGTTATTTTACTCAAGCTCCTTTATTTCAAGTTTCACAGTAAAAGTGATGAGAAGACTCAAAGTGAAATTTGTGATATAGTGGCCAAGCCTGCTCACCACGAGGGACAAAGGCATTTCTAACAGCTTGTTGCCCTGACATTATGCTGTTATGTCAGGAAAAACAAAATGGAGGCAAGGACAAGTGTGTGCAAAGCCCCATCCATCCAGCACTGGTTTGGCCACATGGCAAATCTAGATTAACAGGGGATAAGCAGAGAGAGACACAGAGAGAGAGAAAGAGCGAGAGTGAGACAGAGTGAGAACATGAGGGGAGGGTGGGCAGATGAGATGGAGATAAAGAGACACAAACAGGAAAAAAAAAGCAAGTATAAATTGTGAAATTCACAAGAAACAATGTGATGTACAGTAGCTTCAGCTGTAACTCCAGTCAGCAATGTTTGGTCAAAATGTGACTTGTGTCAGTGTTACTTCTACCCTCCTCCTCCTCCTCAGCTGGTCAGTTTTAGCCCCAACCCTTGTCACTCATCTTGATGAGCTGTCTACTTTCAAATGGCAGCCAGCCTGAGGCTGAGGTAACTGGCTCTGTGAAGTCTCCACAGGGGCTGACGAAGCAGGCGCTGTATGGAGCCAATCTGCTATAACAATAACAAGATGTCAGTGTTCATGCTGGTGTCAACCAGGGTTACTCTGTTCTCCTGGATTCATATCTCCGCTGTCTTTGGCTTCCTACTTCCTGTAGCAGTTACTTGTTATTGATATCATGACTTTTAGCAGTTAAAAAAATAAAAGGGTTTTGGCTGGCACTGGCATGTTCTCACAGGTGAAGAAGGTGCAGTGTCTACAGCTCTAATTGAACTTCAGGTGGGTGCAGCTGCAGGAAGAAAAAACAGTGTATAAAGGAAAAAGGAGAAGTAATCTACACATTGATATTCAAAAGCTTCTGAAACATTTTTTTGATTGATGAGATTTTTTAAAGCACCACATTATTCTCATGAAGACTTGGATAGATGCATCAGATCGCTGTGGTTTATAATACTGAGGAATACAACTGTAGTCAATTATAATTGAGAAAGTAATAATCTTTCATCCTTTTTTTAATTAATATGTAATCAGTAGACTTATCATATTCACATTACAAAGTAATCTATTAGAAATATACATGTCTACGTGTTAGGTTCTTCAATACAGTTTGTTTCCAAATGAACTTACACTGGCTGCAGCAAAAGTAGACTCCACCTTCAGCAGCACCTTTTTCTGTCTCATAGCAGTGGTCACTTTTAAGTGAATGAGGGAGCTGTGTTGTTTATCACACAGCACGATTGGTCTGAACTTGGCCTAAAAGGTAGATCCAGCCTTGCTGAAAATGTGTTGCTCTGTATTTTCTACTCAGTTGTCATACAGATATGCTGCAATTTTCAGTTATGTGTCAATAGTTGAAGTGTACTTGAAAGTTGATAGTGTGGAGGAGTGAGAGATGTGAGATTTGGAGAGAGAGAGAGAGAAAGTAAAGAGAAAGAGAGAGAAAGTGGGAGACACACAGAGAAAGATGTGGGCGGTCAACCAGCTAGCTGTGACAGGGGCAGATGAACCACAGGTTGTACAGCTGGGTGCTTCACCGTCCCCAGAGTCTCAGAGCAGCAGAGACAGGCCTGCCGGGGGCCCTGGGGAAATCATTCTCTTCAAACAAATGAAGTGTGAACACTGTCTGCCATATGCAAATAAGCCCCATTTGATATCTTTCCTACCTGTAGTGCAATTCGAAATGTCACCTCCTCCAGAGGGTAGGGAGGCTACAGAGAATGTCAGGAAGCCACAGGTGTTTTCACTGATTTGGGCCCACTGGGTCGCAAGTCAGCAACGTTTTGTAAAACATCCAAAAGGTATATGCAGGGAGACGGCATGTTACTAGATCATGATGTTTAACTTAGTTTTGACCTTTATAGATTTATAGTTTCATCTCAGCTTTATCACAACAGATAGTGTAAGTTAGAGGCTTCACATATAAGGTGATATTTCCTGGTGTTAAATATACCCAGTGTAACATATGTGTGGCCTGATTCTTTCTAAACATATGCAACTTCCTTGTAATCTACGGACTAATTTAAGTGCTGAAACCAAATTGATTTTATTTTATTATAATTGATTAATTAAATTGATTGACAGAAATCTCATTGAAAATAATTTATAAAACAATTTCCCTTAATTTATGAACTGTTCAAGTCATTTATTAGTCAAACCATCTGAAAATTGGCCTGTCATCATCTCAAGTGGAAGAATAAGCCATTTTTCTCTGAAACATATCTTTCTGTTCAAAAAACCTGTCTTTTTCCCCATTTTCTAACATTTTATGGTCCGACCAATTATTCAGTCACAGTTAAGAGTAATTCATGAAACAGTTGTACGTTACAGCTCTTGAGTATTGCCAAAAATGTACATATGTTCTGAAAAAATGTTTTGAGTCACCTCCCCTCATGAATATAACGTTATCTGTGCAGTGAGTGAATTTAATTGACAGGTAATACTTGGTGTCTCTTTCCATCTGCAGCTGATAAACACCAACAGTTGCACTTTACTGCAGCCAGGTTGCCATAGGAACTCTCTACATTTAACTAACACTTGTTAAAAGTATGTTATTGTTCATGTGGGAGTTCTTTCCTGTGGTACGAGTTTCATTAGCAGGAGCTATTAATGCAAGTGCACAGACTCAATGCAGACTTAATGAAAGTGTACGAATGACAGCACTGGGAAAATGGGACAAATGGTGCGGTATAGTGATACAGAATGTAGTAACTGGAAAAGAAAATGTGAGCTGAGTTATCTTTACCGTAAAAAAATAAGTTTAAACCAGTGGAGTTCTCTTGGATACAATTATTCATACATGTGTAAAATACTGTGTTACACTATTAATTGCCTTATGATCAGTTTTACATATTTTAGCACGAGGAATACTTTGTGCATATTTTCTGTGCAAACCAAGGTATTGGGTAATCTTCTATTTTCAGTGGGCCATCAGGGACCGCTGTTCATTATTGACTGTAGATCTGTTGCATAATGCATCTTCTTCATAACACCACAGAGCTTGAGCTGGCAGAAAGCTAGTCTGATTTTCTGTACAAGAACGAGAAGGATGAGCTATACAGATTTCACTGCAGAGAAATCAAATATTTATGTCTCTTTCTTTCGTATTCATGGTTTGTGGAGAGCAGCTACTCAGAATAGTAGTTCTGATAACAGCCTTTTCTACAAGCTCATCACTATGCATTCTCTAATACAGCTGATTCAGTGGTGCACCTGTTTAGGGGTCATGGTTGTTTGCCCACTTTTTTATTTACTTAAATGACTCCACTTTTTCAATTTTACTTATTTCTGGACTTTTTTTGTCGCCAAATTCAATTATATTTTGCTTTGTTGTGAGTGAGGAAAATAAAAGATGAACTACTTATTTGCTCAGGTGAAGAAAGACACATTGAAAGGTAAATAAGGAGATCAAATCATGGAGAGTAAAAAAGGTAACAGATTCAAATGGTAACATGCATGTGGAAATGAGGAGAAAAAGATAATACATATTGATGACAGAATGCAACAGATCTGCAAAACAAAAAACAGCACAACTTGAACGTGAAAAACATGAAAAATAATTAAATTATTTGAGGCCTTTATGTAGAAAATAAAATTATAGGGGTTGTGACCATGGTAACCAGTTGAAAGGGTTATAATTGTGCATGGAAGAGAGTCGGAGCACATATTAATGTCTGACTTATCAATGCATCATTAGTTGCCATTGAAACAGAAGACACTGTACTGTGGTTCTTGAGTTGAATCCTTGGACCTAAACAACGTGTCTGCATTTGCATTTGGTTTCAATTCAACACTTTTGCAAAAAAAACTTGCTGAATATGTTATGTGGTCTGTAAAATACAATTTCTGTGGTAAAAGCACCAAGAATTTGACTCATTTCACTAAAAGAAAACTTTGTGTTGTCTTGAAGCTGTGATCCTGTGGTTTACTATAACTGTGATTTCTTCTTTTTCTCTTTGCTTTTGTTCCAGCAGGATGGGATACCTGAGAGCTTAAGGATAAAGGGTAAGTTTCTGTTTTTTTTTTATTTCTTCTCTCTTAAGATGTGAAATGTATACAACCAGCATTGTACAGGTTAGGTGTAGGATTGTTGTCTGATGGAGGCCACAGCATGGCTTAAGCACATCTACTGTGGGATCTTTTGGACTCCTTGTAGGTTAAAGGATTTTTGTTTATCATTTTTTAATAGAAAGCAACAAAAAACATCAGATACAGAGAGCACCTTCAACAAAAAGATCCACACTAAGAAACCCACTGGGAGAATAGCTCTCTATCACCTCCTTTTGTAACACTTTGTTTGGCTCAACATGAAGATCCCACTAGATATCCACATTTAAACACAGCCCACCTACCGGGTTCTGTTACATATTTACTGTGGTGGCCTCCTCTGGTTTACCCTTAACCTGCCACTGATGCATGTGGACAAATGGTATTTTGTAGAGATAAATATTCTTTATTATCAGAGTAATGTGATATGCATCTTGATCATGTTTTGAAATAAAAAAATGTGGTTTTAGGCATAAAAAACCTCAATATCATTATCATTTTAAAGGAAACTTATACACTCACCAATTCTTGTGAAAACAGTGTATGGAAATATGCCAAACTCATTATGGGCAGTGTCCCACAGGGGCAAAAAATGTCAAAGAGAAGGAGTGGGGAAAGATCAGAGATAAAAATATTTTTTAACACTGAGCTTCAAACAATTCACTGATTGTCCAGCCTCTCTTGTCAAAGCATGTTCTTAGTCAGTTTTTGTTAACTGTAATGTGATGAAAGAAATGTGTTTCGATTGATGGTAATAGAGGTTTTGTGTGATATATTTTGTTATAAAGGCTGAAATATTGATTTGGGGCAAAGATTTTGTACTTTGGGGCATCTTTATAAGTGTATATCCCCCCACGCATCAGTAAGATAAAACAAACTTTAGAAAAACTTTATTGATCCCACAGCGAGAACTTCACTCTGGCAGAAGACGGTTGTTATTGTTCTACTTTGATTTTATTTTCTTACTTGCAGTCCGTTTATGTAGTGGACCAAATGCTTTAAATTGTTCCTTAAAGCAATAAATAAATAAATAAATAAAATAAATTCCCAAAGCTGTCGGAAATTTGAGGTGGAGCTGTGGATTACCTTTTAGTACCAAAGAGAGCAGTTCAACTCTCAGCTATGATAAAAGCGTTTTATGCTGTGATGGCCTGGCAACCTTAAAACAACATTCAGACCTCTTACCTTAACCAGAGCTGTAGAACATTTAGGACACAGTCAGGTTGGACGTCAGTATTGTTGGACGTCAGAGTTTGGTGGTTAACAAGAAACAAATCAGTGCTGTTCAGGCTCTAATCAGGCTAGCAGAGGCTTCTACAGTAGCTGAACAAGATTTTGCCAAATTAATACATCTCTTTCCTCTGTGACAGTTAAACTACATTAGGATCACAGTTAATGATCAAACTAGAAGTGGATCCAGTTAATTTTTTTTTCTTTTACCTAAAAATGATTGATCTGTCTTATATCTACTGTACAGTTCTTCATTCACTCTAGTCATCTAGATACATTGCAAATGAGAATACTGGAAAACTGTGATGACCCTTTGTTGGTCATTTTATATATATAAAAAAATATATAAAAAAATACAATTATTGATAAGATGCAGATAGTTATTAGTTGCAGCTGTAGTTGGCAACGTATCACCAAGCAGCATCATCTTCCAGTGTGGTGCAGGGTGGTACACCACTGACACTTTGGTCTTCTTGCTGTTTGACAGATGCATCTCATCTGTCAACCTGACACCTTTCTAATGTCTTCTGTCTCTCCTCTAAACAAGAGTCAATGTCAGGCAAAAGGTGGTTCCGCTGCCCAACATGTCTGCCACTTAGTGTTTGAAAGGGCCGCTAAATGGACGTCTCCCCATTTTTCTTCACCAGGGAAGGTCGAAGCAGTAATTGTAGAGGGTGCATTACCATAAAGGGCGGCCCCAGCTGTCTGCTGTGATTCACTTTAATACGCCATGTTCTGTAAGCCAAGAGGGGAGATCTCACTTTGGCTAGTTTTCAGCAAACCTATTTCCAGCCAGCCATTTCCAGATAACGAGAAGGCAAGCGAACTGTAGAGAAAATCATAAATAATTCAAGCATCACCCCGTACATTGGAGGCCTCTCATTATTACGCAACTGAGGTCAATTTAGCATTAAAACTTCAATTTCATAAGCTACATCACCATCTACATTTTAAATGGACATCTAACAAACCCAAATGAGAGGAGACGTAGGAGCATCTGGACAGAGTACAGAGATCCAGTTAATATTTCCAAAAAAAAATGCAAAAGATCTTGGAGGAGGAGAGGTGGGAATTCAGTCTGTATTTTAAAACACCTAGAGAATACATTTATTAAAGTTTGGTTCCCGAGAATCAAAACCAGTTGAGCCTGTTTTATTGTGGAGTGGTGAATGGTAAATTCCCTCCCGGCCTCGTTCTATATTCAAACTTGAATGTGTTCACTTGTCCGAGACTGTATTATTCCTTGCCCTGTAATAGACTGGCGTCCTGTCCAGAGAGTAGCCCACCCAATTTTCCGCCTAATGTGTGCTGCAACCCTGAACGAGATGAGCAGTCCAGAAAACGGATGGATGGATATCATATTTCTAAATTTAGTGTGGATGCCGAAAACAAAAAACAATTATAGATTGAGGAAATGCATGGCGCTATAAACTCTAACTGAATGTCAACATGGAAGAGACAAACACAGAAAAATGCCAGCCGTTTTCCAGGATGCTCTGTAATTGGAGTCCTAGAATGAGTGTGTGCCACACTAACCGAGCTTGTTATGCAGGCTGCAGCGAGACCTTGGGCTGCCGGTGAAATGAAATTTTATGGAATAAATAGACTGATTTAGCCGTATGAAATACTTGGAGCTTGGAACTTTCCGAGATAATCTTACTTTCCTCGTTGCATGTAAAAAGTGTCAGCAGTGAAAACACTGTTATGAGGAATGAGTTGTGCTGGTGTGGTATGTAAACTAGAGACTCTAAATGCTGGTTTTTACAGATAATGTTAAGTCAAGCAAACCCCTGTTAAGAATGACAAAATTGTTCAAGTCCTGCTGTAGAAAAAAAATTTGTTTTAGTCCAGGCTTCAAACTAGACCTGGTCCTCCGTCATTGTTGCTGTATTATTGTTTTTCCATTTTCCAGGAATGTAATTTACTTCACTTGTTCAACTCTTTATATATAAGGACCCTGGAGGCTGCTGAGCAAGTTTGCCAGTCAGTGAAAGCAGTTAGTGTGTGAGATGTTATTGCTTCATATGAAATTATGTCATTTCTATTTACCTCTTTAGTTAACATACTTTTTGTTTTCTTTATTGTTTGTATTTTCAATGTGGTGTTGTTTTTGCGTGGAAATTCGGAAACAAACAAGTGTGTTTTAATGTTGTCGGTAGTTGCTAGTCTCAGGAAAACTGAAGGCGATCTGTTGGTCTTGGGAGTTTAACTCTTTTTTTTTTTTTTTTTTCTTACTTGAATGAGCGTTCAATCCGTAGCACAACAATGAAATTTAGTTTATAGTCGTTTTAACTTGTTGCTGTTGGTGTGATTATTTTTGTTATAATGATACTTTTCTTTTGAACATTTTGAATGTACATTTATATTTATCCTGAGCCAGATTTTTCTTTAATACCAAAGAAATCCAGAATTTTTAGCAAACTTCTAAGCAACTCCCAAACTAAGCAAACTTTAATATCAGTGCATTAAAGCCTGGAGGACTTTGTGCATGTAAATATGTCCACTGCAGAAAGATTTCCCCCTAGACAGACTGTAATATCAGTCGTAAACAACAATGGAACCTCCTAGACTATTCCCATTAGCGTGGTGCAGCCTTTCAGGTTTGAACTCTGCACAAGAGCAAACATCTTGTTTTGTTGCCTGGCACCAATGTTTGTGTTCCTCTAATATATGTCGTCTCCCATTCTGTTTAATTTACTGACATAACATCTTAATTTGTATGCATAGCAACTGCCTCACCCCCACCAAACCCAAGCCCATATCAGAAGTACATTTGAATAATTCAGAAGCTGCAAACACCGAGCTCTAAATTGTATATTAATTCTAAAATTACATACCACCCCCTGGGCCCGGGTTACACTTTTAATAACTCGTCACAGCTGTACAGAGGAGCGCTGGATGTTGCGTTGCACTGCACTTTTCACAGACAGAATTATTGGAGGACTCCCTGTTGTTCCATCTAACCTTTCACTGTTTTGCCACAGTTTAATTTGTAATAGCTTTCATACAGTAAGTCTTAATCAAGTCGCTGTAGTTTCACAGAGTGTGCAGTCTTTTTTGTGGGCAGGGAGGGAGTATGTGGAACTGCACTGCACCATCTGTTTGTGAGCACCACTGACAGGCTTAGATGAGTTGCCGAGTTTAAAAAAAAGGCCCATAGGATTTTCCCTTTAGATTCCCATGGAACTTTTTGGTTTGCTTTACAAGCCACTTATGCTCCTTGACCCACTAAGCCAAGAGGACAGTTGTTTCTGGCCTAAATACTGTATGATCTGACTCTGTCAACTGCTCAGGGGAAAAGGCCGTCTATACTTTTCATGGTCACACTGCACCTCAAAAAGCATTATGCTGCGTTTGCACTGCAGGTCTTCATGCTCAGTTTGAAATTGCTGCTTTTCCTTTTTTCTTTCTGTTTTTCTTTTTGATGAAATCCTTGGATATGGCTCAGAGGTTAGCTCATATTGTGTTTGTATTCAAGTGATTCTTTAATAAATAACTTTTATGCAGAGCACAAAATAAACTTTTCTTGTAACTGATTCTTTGGCTAACTAATGAGATTAAAAAGATCTCCGTTCAGTTTTTTTTAGTCAGTTCAAGGACCCCGGTGCTGTGCATACTGGTTGAACTGTTTTGGATACTAGCATATCTCATACAGAAGTGATATGATGTAATTAGCTATAAAGTATGTTTGTTTCTAAAATGATTCATCAAAATATACCTATTATAAGGCCCTTTGCTTCTTCTGGTCCACAGCTCCTACATCGATGCAGACGTAGTGAGCTACTTTTATTTTTTTCCAATTACTAAAATGTTGCCTAATAACCTGATACATAAAAGAACTGGCTAAATAACACTGACTGCAGCTTTGAGCAACTTACACAAACTAAGGTGAAATTAATATCTTATCCTCAGTGGGTTTCACCTGAAAAACCCTGTGCTGGTTCTGCATCCTGAGCAATGAGTGCTGCAACTCTCTTTTGCTGGACAACATTAACACAGCAAAGCAACCCCCCTTTATTTTTGTTACTTGCATATAGGAAGGAGACTGTAAGACCCTTTCAGTTAATTAATCCAATAATTAATTCTGTTAACTTCCAAAATTAAAAGGCTATGGATCATTTATTGTAATTGCCACTTAGGTAACATATTGTATTTCAGTATACTGAGGATACCAGTGAATAGTTTGGCAGACGGTGTACTGAAGCAAGAGGCTGGAAATAGTTCCTCTATTTATGTTTGGTTTTAAATAGAGAATCATTTTAAATTAAATTGAAATGTGAGATTCCCAAAGATTCACAGGCCAACTTGTTGTACAACCTCTTGTCTTCTTGGTGGTTGTCTTTGAAATAAATATATGGGTAAAACCGAAACACTGCCGCAGAGTTTTACCTGCAAGGTACTGTTAAACCCTGATTATAAATTGCATCCACATTTTAACAATGTCTAGAATATTTATGATTTTAAAGTGACTTTTTTGTAATTATATGATTCTGTTATACCATTCATGTTTTCTTGCATTGTGAAAACCACAAGGCTTTCTTTTTTACATGAAATTAAATTGTAATTCTAACAATTTAATTCCATGTAAGGCTTTTAACTGTGTTTTGTTTGCTCACGTGGGAAATGTTGAAAAAAGTCTCCCGGAGCTGTTAGAGTGCATCCTAAATTAGGTTGATTTTGAAATAGTTTGATCATACGTGCTTGTTATCTGCGCTCACCTGGTATCCCAGCTGGAATTAGGTTTCTAGTTTAACTGCCATGTGAACCAGCAGGACTCTTAAGTTTCGTGAACAGTAATTTGAACCTCTGTTGAACTAATATCTGTGAGAAGCTGATGTTCAAATAGTGTTTCTATAAATACAGCAGTAAGTTAGCTGCCTCTCTTTTCTTTTTGAGTGTGTGACCTTTCTTTAAAGTGTGAAAAATGAAAGGAAGCATGAAAAAGGTTGTATCTGTTCAAGCAGTTTGAAACTGCTCCATAGAAATGAATGTAAGACCGGTTTTGTGGAGCCTTGTAATATTAAATTATCCTATTAACCAACTGAGTTTTATATTTAAGACCTGTAATAAGTTCTGCTGCAAGAAACCCCAAACCCTGAGTTTTTTTGACGTTCATCGTATTTAACTGATGTAACTCTGAATTATGAATGTACAAATATGTTTTTTAAATCATAGTTGTTTGGCTCCTGGCTTGCAGGGAAAGAGTTATTGATGCTGCTAAACACTGACTGATTGACTGTCCCAGGCTGTAGGAATATGTTTATGAGCCATACCGTAGTTAACTGTTATGGCATGCAATTTATTTCAGGTCTTTGAATTGCTTAATGATCTTGCAAAGACATTAAACTGCTTATTTGAAAATAATAACACACACAAGGGTAAAAAAGAGAGTGATAGGTGTCATGGCGATCATCAGCACTGCCAAAGGAAGCATAACGCGCTGCACACTTAGCAAGATCAACAATATTACCATCAACACTCATCTTCAGCATATAAATGACTCCCAGGATGTTGATACCCATAATTTTTGGCAAACCATATCGAGAATATGTAGAATTAAATGGAGTGAGACGAATCTAATTGAGATTCATCAATAATTCTAAGTGATCTGCATGAACTCATGGTACTTACAGAGGATAATGATGAAGGCTTGGCAACTGAAGTGCTTTTTCTTCCATCTGAAGGTCAACACAGTGATCATTGGAAGTAACATTATCTTGAAGGACGGTTCCTGCTCTCAGCCAAGATTAACTTTAATGTACCTTTTTTATTTGAATGGCAGAACTGCATCAGTGTCCAAACATGAAATCATTTCATAGTAGATCCAGTCATCCCATTTACACAGATCTATTTCATTTCATTCTGCCGTACATTACATCAAAAATGAAAGTGACTACTTAAGTTTTGCCGCTTCAAATGCAAGAATAAAAGAGACTCCTCAGAAGTCTTTATCCATCTTCCTCCAGGAGCTTTGACATTAATCGCCTTACAGAAGTGACAACAGCTTCTCTACCTGAGACAGCGTTTATGGTAAATTTAGAAAGCATTAATAGACTCTATGAGGCACAACAATGAAGGTCCTAGTGTCTCTGACAAATCTTATTCTAGATTATCTCTCAAAGCTCCTCTTCTGTTGCAGTGTTAGAATCACAGTTTGCATGTAAAGAGATATAAAAAGTCAGTGTGACTGACAGTAGACTTTAGTCTTGTTGTATGGCATTGTTCTCAGCAGGGGTTTAGCTCATTGCTGCAGTTTGGGAAGAAAAAAACAACTGCAGGTTTTGTTTTCTTCTGTTCTTTTTTTGAGCAGAAATCTTAGATCATCTTACGTGTATTTCATCATGGTAAAAAAAAATCCCATTTGCTGTTGTTTTTTTGTCACACAGGAGGAACATGTGCTTTAGTTTCTTCACTATTCAGTTCATGTCCTATTTTTCGATGACACTGGATTTCTTTTTATTTGTTTCCCTTTGAAAAAAGGCCCCCATTGAGTTAAATAGTATAACCCTCAAAAAGCCATACAACAAAATCCTCTCTTTAGCTTGTCAACCAGGGACGGATACAAGTTTCATCACTAGAGTAAAAAAACCCATTACTTCAAAAGAAAAAAAATGCTATTAATCCTATTTTATTGGTCTCAAATGGTTGTCATTATGAATAAGCCTTGATTTTATATTCTGAATTATTACTTTTCTCAAACAGCGACCTGGACCTTTATGAACCCCAACTTTAAAAGGTAACAATCTTTCAAGAAGCCTTATATTAAAGGCAGGCCTTCATTTCTAATTTTCATGTTTTGAGAAGTAGAATTGGTCATATTTTAGTACGAAGCCTGTAAATTACTGTGTTATGCTGTCAATTCACACTCAACACTTCAGGAATCTATTTTTAAAGCCCTTTAGCTTCTTGGTTGACACAAACTTTACATTTTACTTTGTGAGAGTAACCCAGAAATGTTATAAATGGCATTATTTTAAATGTTTAATTTATTAAATTAAAGCATACAATACATTATGCCTCTATGGCATGCACAAAATATGACACTAATCATGAGTTTGTCCACTCTTGTTTTTCCCAAGCCTGTGTTCAAGGCCTGCTGTTATTTATTTTACAGTGCTGAATTCATTTCTAAAAATGTTTCTTGCTAAAATGCTCCTTGTGTGGTCAGAATGTAACTTAACCGAATAAAGCTCATTTAACCACACAAGACAGACTCAGCTACCCAAAACAGCTCCATTATCCGTACATGAAATTTCAAAACCTATTTATTGTGTAGACAAAATAGGGTATTGCTTTAATTTTTATTGAGTGTATTTTACTAGTATGTAGCCATACATAGCTGTATTTTTCTTCCTCAAATGTGATCAAATGTAATCCTCTCTAGTCTTAGCCATACATTTCTGCTATAATCTTACCTTAAACTGTCACTTACCTGACACTGTTCATACCCAACAGTATATCTATGGCCTGTCCACTATTTTTACAGCATTCTAACTTAGATTTTAGCTGTCAACCTACATTTCCTCATCCTTTCAACCAACCAAAGAAAATCCTTAAATTTCAGTGTTTTTAGATCTTTTAACTTGTGAGAATATGTCAAATTTCTATTGGAGTGTTTGATGCTTAAAAGTAGATACAGTTACACACATCATCCTACAACCACTAAAATTAATGTGGAAGCAAACCCAAAATATCACATATAGAAAGAGAAACTACTCCGCTTTCTGCTAATTTCTTACCAACAAGACAGCTCACTGGATGTGAATTAGTAATGGCGTAAGCGTAGGGGGCTTACAATTAGTCTGCAATCTCTGATAAACGGGGTTGTTGGTGAAAACACTCTCTTTTGCATCCTGATGTGGACAGAATGAGAGAGGAACCGAGCCCACGTTCAGTCATTAGGCGAGGGAATGTAATGGAGCGAAAAAGTTGCCAAGTGGCTGCCAGGTGCTCTCATATTCACTCTCTAGCACATGCACTCAGGCAGGGACCAGCACATGTACTGTAGGAGGGTGGAAGTAACACATTTCTTAGAGTGTGTAGTTGCTGCAATTGAACACATTTTTGTGTTCTTTTTTCATAATGTCTCTCGTATCTCGAGTGGCTGCATTTGTGCTTTTGTACGCATTGGTCTCTTATTTCCAACATATCCTGTTCCAAGGCAGGTTAGATTTGCAGCATAAGTTACTATTGTGATGCACCTCAGAACAAAGTGAACCATCGTCATAAACCTGAAAACTCACTATCCTGCTCCCTAGTCCAGGTAATATGTCTTGGACCTGTTGTGTCTCCTACAGCTTGGGAATAATACATGGAGTTGAGCAAAAGGATGCACAGATACATTAAATAAAAATGCATATTGTATTTAACTGTTGAAAAACAAAAATTAAAGAGGTTTGATTTTATCTTTGGATTGCAGTAAAAGAAAACCCTTGTACTTTCCTCACACTGTCCATCTCTGAAAATTATTGTTAGGCCGTCAGCTGATCGTTTTGCTCGAGAACATGCCGTCCCACTGAGTAGAGATACTGGCTTTTAGAAAGTACATTAACTAAATGGCAGCCAAAAGTTTCATTATATACTGTAATTTCCGGACTATAAGCCGCTACTTTTTTCACACGCTTTAAACCCTGCGGCTTAAACAGTGATGCAGCTAATTTATGTACAAAAATAAACGAGAAAGTGTGTGTCGAAGTTAGGCCTGCACGATTAATCGTTTTAGAACCTCGATGTAGATTCACCCCTTACATGCAATTTCATTTCTAAATTACAACAATTTTGCCGGCGGCATGTGTCAGAGCTGTAAACAAGCGCATCAAGGCTCCTCCCTCATCCTATGACAAAGCGCCTTTTGGTCACACGATCCACGTCATGCAGAATCAAATAGTTGAGTTGAAAGTTTCCGAGGAGAGACTGTGGAGTTGCCGAAATAACGTTAATCGCAAGGAAACCTCAGTGAACAAATGAACGCAAAATGGATGTTGCTGAAAGCCAAGGTAGAAAAAACATCGTGGCAGAAAATTGTGATTTCAATTCAAAGCTAAAAAATTGAGATTCATATTTTTTCCTGAATCGTGCAGCCCTAGTTTGAAGTAATTCTGAGGCTGTTCAATTCTGACACTGAAGAAGACAACTACACTAGTGGTTTTAGTGCGCAGGAGGAAGATCAAGATAGCTATCAATGATTTTTCTGGTAGGCTACTGTATTTTTTATTTTTTTAACCAGCCGTGTTATAGGCACTGTTCGGAAAAATACATTTATTTAATTAAAAGTTAAAAAAATCTTTCTGTGCTATATTTTTCTGTGTAAATATCCCATGTTACAATGTGAACATCTGTGGCTTATAGTCAAGTGCAGCCTATATATGTACAAAATCTTTTTCCTTTTTAAATTTAGTGGGTGCGGCTTATATTCATGTGTGCTCAATAGTCCGGAAACTACAGCATCTTTGGTCAAGTGACTTGGGGAAAAACAAAAAAAAAGGTTACAATAGCTAAAACTAACATTATTTGCTGTCTGCAACTTTATATAATTGATATAATGTTCTTACATTCACTATTTTGAAGATGTCATCAGTTTCCGTCAGCTTGGTTGTTTATTGTTCCATTATTTTTCCACCTTGCTGTCTACACATTAGGATAATTCGGTTTGGTGATGACCTGATTGACCAGATCTTATCTCTGCTTGTCACTGCTGGCTTAGAGTGCAATAATTTACACTTGAGTGAAGGGAGAAAAAAACAAATAGTTGTGATATACACTGTGTATGTATAAGCTTTACTCTGTTGGATAATCAACATTTGAACCACATATGCAGTTAGTATGATAGACAAATTAAATTATACTACATCAAAAAACTCAGTTAAGACTTTAATACATTATAATTCTATAATTCTGCTCCAACACAAGGTGTTTACATAAATAACAAACTTGATTTTCCAAAATATTGTGGATAAAAAAGATTTGGTTTTTCATTCATTGTTCTTATGGGATCAGAGTCAGAGAGCCAAATTAATGTACTGTGACTCAAACTTGTAAAACAGTAAAATACAAGCCTATAGTAAGGAAACTGAATTTTTAACAGGCAATATTGAAGACAGTTGCAGTGATTCTATTAATATCTTTGAGAACAACTGACAAGCTGATGTTTATTCCACATGCACTTTATTTGTATAGTATTAATTTGTATTTACACTATGTCCTTTTCACTCTGCTAAGTGGTTTTTGATGAATATGTCAAACAGGATTTAAAGATTAAATTAGAAGTGCCTTGTTTTGATTGTTGTGTTAGATTTCACAAATCTCCTGCACAGTCTATTCATATGCTGTCAGCTGTGTTTATGTGGAGCCACAAGACGGATGTGCAGCAGTAAAAACACCTTTATCTGCCTTCTGTACCTGCACTGGAAATGTTCCCTTCTTCCTTTTAAATGTAATGCATTTTAGAGGTCAACAGATTCTGGATATTTATTAGTTGATAACGAAAGTTTGGAGACAGAAAAGGCAATAGCTTTAACTAATAAACTTAAACAAATTTCAAATTAATAAAGCTGTCCTGTATAAGGTTAGGTTTTATTTAACAATAAATTATCTCAAGTACACGGTCATATTACCTTGTCTTTGTCTAGGGAACCTGCATTTAAAACTGTGATGTGATGTGGGAAAGCAGCCATCAGCCCATTAGCCACTATTTGCACCAAACTCTGCCGATAATGATATGTTTGCAATATATCTTTTTGGTGCAATATATCTTATCGTTAAACCATCGACCGAGCTCTGATAAATTTTCCACTTGCAGTTTGCTGCAACTTTTGTCAGCCCATTTTGGTTTTGACCTTTGCACTTTTTACAGCTGCTATTTTACTCTTGAATAGGACATAAATTGCATTTCACTGTTCAGTCATCTCATATTAGAGATAAATGTCTGGATTGAGCATGTAAATGCTGTCTCCTCACCATTAGTATTACATTTTTTATAGTTAGACAGAACAAATGCAGAGAGGGGCTGACAAGGTTTCATCTTAGCAGGTTGCAAAGATCAACCTTCATTAAAAAAAGAAAAGGCCTTCCTCTTTATAAATTATATGAAGGATATGTCCTTTTTCACATACAGTTTGATTGAAGTATCAAAAAAAAACAAAACAAAAAACAAGGCCTCATTGGTCCAACCAAGTTTTAGTATAAAACCTAGTTTAGAAATGTCTGTTAATCTACACTTACATGGTGAGTTATCAGTGACTAAAAGTGTGAACTTACTAGATATAGGACACTTCTTTTTTAGAACTTGTGCTTTTCATTTCGGAGGAAGGACTATAGAACAAACTCATTGAGGTGGAAGGGAAGTCATCAATGTTTTAAACATAGTGGGTTTATCGGCTCCAAGAGGTTGAAAAAGCTCTTATGCCTCAAATAGCTTCTCATAAAATGTTCATGAGTTGTTTATGCCACTAGGACTAAAAGTGTTGTCACAGTGCGGCAATTAGCATACGGTGGGGGAAGGCGAGGAAGTGCATTTCAGCAGGTGATAACACAACCCCTCCGTAACACTGCTGGTGGAAACGGGTCTTTCAGCAGGTCGACACCTCAGGGGCAGACAGAAATGAGTGTGTGACTTGACATGTGTAAAGTTGAAGATAACTAAGCTTAACCTGGCTGCCTCTTTGCCAATCATTACCACCACACAACAGCTTTAAATGGTGATCTTTGCCAAGAAACATCTGGTGAAGTTTGTGCATATATCTCCATATATCAAAGCAAAGCAGGGGAGCTTTTTAAATGACAACTGAGTTTTAAAAAAGTGGTAATTATCAACATTTTAGCTTAACGTTTTTTAAAACGTTCGATTAGACATGGGAGCTGTATGGTTATAAACCTGATGATAGCTGCAGATATTAAATAACCATGAAGTAGCCTTTCAAAGTAAAATATTGAAACCTTTAAAAAAGGTTCAAGTTTTTATTGATACAGCGTATCCTTTGACAGTGTGTGTTTATGTTTTTTTTTGACCGTGTGATGCTTTCAGGTTTGTTAAAATGTCTCAAGGTGAAACCACAGAACTGCCTATTCCCTTATATTCCAAAATTTAAAAATGAAATTAACATGATTGTGCATACCTACAACTCTAGTTGGCTAAATAAATTGTGCTTGGGCCATTAAATTGTTTTTGTCTCAAATAAAATGTTACCAACAAGTTGCTCACATTTAGGATCTTGCTGTTTCTTATACTCTGATGATGTTAACAGTGTAAATCAGTCATAATGTGAAAAAATCCTGCATGATGGCAGATTAAGTAATGTCAGATCTTACCCGTGAATACATAAACTTGTTTGCATTAACACATATGTTTTCAACAATTGCATTTAACTGTTGCTGTTAAAGATACTTCTGTATTCTACTCAAAGCAGCTCTCTTCACAGCTCTGTGTATCTGCTCAGTGTTTGCAGAGACTTAGAAAGATCTTAACTGAGCAAGGTGTCAGCTGGTGTGAGTGAGTGTGACATTTATACGATGCCATGTAAAGTTTTGGCATTGTTTAGTCGTAGTTATTCTGATTTGCATCCTCTTGTTCCCCTTCATGGGCCTTGTGGGCCAGCTTAACTTGGTGCACTGAGTGAGCTTTGAGCCTCTGACTGTTGTTTACCACACTCTGCAATCTCCCTCAGGACTCGAAGCTGCCGTAATGGAAAACATCAGATGGGTACCAGATGAACATTTTTAGTTTAGGAAGAGAGAAAAAAAAAACACGCCTGGAATCGGAAATGCAATACAGCTTGGTGAAAAGGAGATGCACGTCCAAGAATAAATGTGCTTCAAAACATTGGAACATATTGTCTAAGTTGTTGTGAGCATTTAGATTCAGCATGAGCAGCAGAGATGTCAGAAGGCAGCTTGAATGGCTTTACAGAAAGAGCTGGTTGTTACACATTTGTGGGGGCAGTTTCTACTCTGTGGCTTTGTGTCTTTTTTTCTCAAGCTTCTTGTCCTGTTGAATTGAAGCTTTGATCTATCTGCAACAACAATCTGTTCATGTCAGCCATGTCCAAGTGTGTCCTTTCATGCAGCACCCATCTCATTATGCATGCATGGAAGTATGATGCCCTTCAGATGATGCACACTGGAGTCACATATGTCACGACCTTGGTGTTGTCTACACGCTCTGATGAAAGGTTAACATTCTGCCTGCTCTGTTTTTAATGAGACAATTCAGACTTATTATCGTTGTACCTAAAGCTGTTCTACACCACCAAAGCTTTTGCTGAGTTGTTTTTTTTACTGCAAGTGGCCTTAATTTCAATTTAGGATTTGCTTTGAGTAGTGTAGATATTGAATTAAGGACTTGTAGTAATTTAATATTATGTCTTTTTAACTTTGTATGACTTAATTAAAAAAGGCATCAAGTCTTTTCATGTAATATAGGTTTTGGTAAGCTGCAGATATTAAATAACCATGAAGTAGCCTTTCAAAGTAAAATATTGAAACCTTTAAAAAAGGTTCAAGTTTTTATTGATACAGCGTATCCTTTGACAGTGTGTGTTTATGTTTTTTTTTGACCGTGTGATGCTTTCAGGTTTGTTAAAATGTCTCAAGGTGAAAGTAGCAAGTAGTAGTAGTAGTAGCAAGTGCAGGACAGCTGGTGAACAGAGATGTTGAAATTTTCCAGGTAAACATGTTTTAGAGATTACATTTAAGCTTTTTACCTTTAAAAACTGTGTAGCTCTGTTTTTGGAGGAAGTGAATCAGCTCATCCTTTCAGTCTGTGAAGCTAACGTTGGCTCAAGCAGCTGTCAACAGCAGCGCTAACTTCATGTTAACTTAATTAGGTGTTGTCAGTCATATCAAAACATTACTAGATGTGACTTGTCTGCGTCTTGTTATTATTTCAGTAGCTGACCAACTATGCAGCTGTTGTCAGAAAATATTTAATGCTTTGTTTAAATGCTATGATTACACTTTAATAGTATTGAGTATTAAAGTATGTGACTGTTTTAATGTCTTAATAAATAACTAAAAATTACATGGTAAAAATGAGATAATTTTTTGATGATGATTATATAGTTGTATTTGTGTTGGATCTCCGTAGTCTAGATAAAACTCTCTCACTCTTTCTAAAGGATTCTCAGTTCTCAATAGGAAAACTACTTTTTTCTCTTGTATGTAACACAACTACACAACTGTCATCACATCACATCACATCCTACATCATCACATCTCATGTTCTATATTTTACCACAACACATTATACTGTAACATATCATACTGTTTTCTGTCACGAGCTGGCCTGAGTGTTCCCGAGTGACACATTTAATAACTTTTCCTGCACCCCTACCACGATCTTTGCTCCCCGAAGGTGTTCAAAAGAAGCAGTTGAAGCTTGAAATTCTCATAATAACCACATTAGGTTCACATTGCACACTGAGTATCATGTATTTCTGTCCATGCTCTGAAAAAGCAAGAGGTCATCAATAAATGAATGGCTGTGCACAATCCCTCATTTGTCTCTGATGTCAGCTGATGACCAGACGGTTGGATGTGCATACTGATAACAAATGACTGCGCCCTTCGCTGACCCTGCTGGTGGCAGAGGATGCCTGGCTGTGCGACACAAATTCACTAAATAATCATTATGCCAGGGCACTGTGGGGATTTAATAAACTAGCAAATTGACTGGCTCCAATCAGGTCACAGTGTACACACTTGTATCTCGTCTAAATCCTCTGTGACGGCCAGAGGATAATGCTGGACTGTGTGTGAGGATATGTTAGGGATGTGAATGAGGCTTAACACTTTAAGTCAGTTTGTTTACCCTATCGTCCAACCGCTTAAAGTAACTCAGATATTCATGAACACGTTTTAATTAAAAGCCTATTATCTTTCAAAAGTGAAATTTAGGATTTAAAGTTGGGATTTCTCAGTGGTCTAAAGGATGCTTTTAAATACACAATGTGTCCTTTTTTATCTCTTCTGTTTTGTTTTTTAAACACATGATGATAATAACTTAAACCTGAAAAACAACCACTGCATATGTGGCCATTAGCTGCTTAAGGGACTATGCAAGGCTCTATAGAGATAGAAATAGTTTTAAAACCAACAGTTTCTAAATTACTGATACTAAATTCACATTGCATAACACATATGACCTACGATGCCATGTCCTGATGCATAGCTATAACCCTTTGTTTGTGTGTGTTTGTGAACACTGGGGGTTTTTGTGTGAATTTAAATATAAGGAGATCATTAATGTCAAAGCCAAAGGCATCACAGATTGTAAATAATGCACTGAAGCACCAGTCTCTAGTCAATATTTGTCGAATCATGAGCAGTTTTAGAGTAAAGTTTGTGGATTTCAATCTGCATGCTCACATAACTCATATTCCCATAAATAAGTTGTGACATTGTTTGGAGTTTAGATGAAGTAAAGGAGTTGGTTGTGGATGGTTGGTTGTAGAAAGTGCATAACTTTAACACCAAAAACATGCATGTCGAGATCGATTTAATCATTGTTTTGTAAAGACTACATTGATTTCTCAACCATACCATTCTGCACATGGCCCAATAATGAGAGCAATATTTTGCCCTAGGTTTTACATGTCGATATGGAAGGAAATAGAGAGAAAAACATTGACTTTAAACATTTCCTTTTTTTTTTTTAAATTTAATATCTTGTGTTGTATTGTATTGATTTATTGCATATACATGTATTATGAACTTTTTTTCTATAAATCCACTGAATGACCTAGATGGCTTTATGTTTCCTCCATAATGTATTTGCCAGAAAGGGAAAAATATTTACATAAATGCAACTGCTATAAGCCATTTTTTTAAAGTAATGCATTGAAAAGAATGGTCATGTAACATAACACAAAGGGTATCATTTTATTAATATATAAAAATATTTTTTAACATGGTTGAATAAATTTTTTTAAAAGTATGCTGGTGTTAGGAATCAAAGCCATGCAACAACAGCATGGATCAAATGTACATCCTGATCTTATTACTGTCAAACCAGTCTTATTTTTCAGTGCTTGTCTCCTCTGCATAATCCCTTGTTGATGACAAACAATGTGTTGCATACTTAATATGCATTAGGTGTGTTATTTGAGTCATATTGTGTTCCTTAGAAAGGGAACACAGGAGACTGTTTCATATGGAGAGTCAGTTCTGTCTTTCATTTATTGAAACTGGATGAGGAGTTTGAAAATTTTAGCTCTCATTAGAGTCACTGAAAATGCTTTGCTTGTCATGTGGTGAAAAAAAGGAAATGCTGAGACATATATTTTTTTTTATTGTAATTATATTACTTTGGCAATTTTCTAAAGGACACCACAACTTATGAATACAGTGACCTTTTTATAAATAGAATAAGTGGTAGACAAACTGAAATAATTTTCTCTGTAGTCATTGCCAGTAGTCCCATATGTTCATAACTTTATGCAAACAGTGCAGCCCGGAGAAACATTTGCTTTGAAATTTGTGATGTTTTTCTTTTTTCTCTACTCATGAACCCCCTCCATCCCTCGAGGACTATTCCAAAGGGCAATCTAAAAATGAGCAAGCTGCTGGTAGAAAGCCGATAGATTTGATGTGGTTCATGGGTTACTGTACAAACTGATCTGTGGCCTGTCAAGACTTATTAGTGTTCATACAGGTTGAAATAGCAGACCACAACAGGATCCTGTCCTCTAAGAAAATCGCACTGATCATTTCTTCAAGGAAAATCGTGTTCTCATGAAGCTGTTTTTCTAATGAAGTCATCTTCACAGTCATGTGTATCCAGAATGTCACAGAATTTTTGTATTTTCTCTTCCAACTGCAGCAGGAACACTGGAGCTGCAGTGTTTGGCTGTGGTGGTATCTTTTTTTTCTGCTACTCCACTAATCCCCAATGGAGAAATTTAGCATTTCTTGCCTCCTTCACACAGTGGGCAGAGTTTAGGGTCTGCTGCAGAGCTTCACACCTAAAGCAAATTGTCGTGCCCAAGGACTCTTTTCCCGAAATTCATTTAGGTTTTAGCATTTTATTTCAAACTCTCAACTTCTTAGCTCTCGATTAAATGAATACTTGACCATGGTGTAGCCCATGCCATTATTAACTATGAAAAAAGGCAGTGAAAGGGAAATTAAGCAAGGTTAAAGTGTATTTGACAATTTTGCAGTGCAGAATTTTAAAAGGGCGTTCTCTTTTATCACTGTTTTTAAAGTGGCAAATCTTCTGTGCACTCAGAATGCTGCAGAAATGAGTCCTAAAACCCTGAAATGAAATGGCATTTTTGACATTTTTTCTGGTGACCTTGTCTCAAGTTAATGGTTTTTTTTTTTTTTTAGTTACATAAAATATGGTTTGGAGCTAACAAAAGCTTAAGAAACTCATCTTTTTTGTTTTACCCAATAAAAATAATAAATACCTAACTTGTGATTTTTGAAACATTTCCCCGAAGAGTTAATTTTTTTGAGGTCTAAAATCCAGTAGAAGAATCCTGTCGGCTTTTTGTTGAGGGGAAAAGCACGATACAAAGTTAATGGATTGCCTTGAAAAATAAATAATCTTTACAGAACTTTATACATAATCAGAATTAGAGTTGTTATAGTCAAGATTTTTTAGCTCAGATGAGATGAGGCCTTAATAGAGGCAGTTTTACACTGTCCTTGTCAGACTGCAAAACAGGTTATGCACACTAACATAGACAGAGTACGTTTCTTGTTTAATTTAAAATGAATTGATTTATATATACTTACAATTCTGTCATCTTTGCAGTCTTGTCTCTGTTCATGCAAACATAAAATAACAAAACAGGAGATGTTTTGCTTTGCATTGTATTTTTGGTGAGATTTTGGACCGAAGTGAACAGGCTTTTTTTAATCATTCCCAGTGTGGGTGCTTTGTAGGGAACTTGACTTGCATAATTTATGGATTTGACTGTCACATTGTAAGCTGAGAAAAACACCATCAGGCATGGATGGGAATTCTCTGAGGGTTTGAGGACTGAAACAACCTAATTGAGATCCGACCTGTGACAAGAGTCCATCTGTCTGGCAGACACACAAATAGATCAGACTTGTTAAGGGTCACACAACTGTAACTGCTTTTTCTTTTTGCATCTGTTTATCGGCAGGTTTTATTGGACACAACGGCTATCCAGGTCCATGTGAGCACAAGTACTGTGGTTTGGGGCGTCACTGTGTGGTAAACCATGAAACTGGTCAAGGGCAGTGTAAGTGCTTGGATCACTGTAAACCGCACTATAAACCTGTGTGCGGTTCAGATGGGAAGCTGTACCAGAACCATTGTGAGCTCCACCGCGCCTCCTGTATCAGAGGACACAAGATTACCATCATGCACAGTGAGGAGTGTTTCTACAAAGGTAAGAGCTTGTGTGACCTTTGTCTCATGGAGGTTGTTTGTGGTCCAGTGGACACTGTATGTCTAGCACTCTGCCCTTTGCTTTCTATGTAAGGTCCAGAAACCCTTGGGATTTAATGTAACTACGGCTGCACAAAACAATAAGAAGCGTAAAAGCTTCACTCATAAAATTAACTTTTGAATTTGAACTCAACATTTAATTGAGGAGTTTGAGAATTCTGTGAGTTGGATGAATGGAGCAAGGGGACAGACATTGGCAAACACCTGCCAATGATGACTGCACCCACGAGAGAGTAAGGGGTAGACCGGAGCTTCTGAGGAAGTAAACACCTGAAAATTCAATATTTTGTCCTTATTCAGAGCTTCCTATTAACAGGAGAAGAGCTCAGAATTTGTTTCTTTACCTTTTAGATCAAAAAGAGGATTTAGTTTCAGTTCAACCTTCAAACGATACAGCAGTCAAATATACTTTGTAGATCATTATGACATTATCACGCTTTTGTCGGAGGGATGATGACGTCATAAAATAAGCCGAGACACTTAAAGGTTTTTTCATAATACCTCAATAGAAGCTTGAATGTTAAAATGACATTCTGTACAATCTTAAATTTAATAGACTTAACCTCTACTGCCTTAAAGGCACTAGAAACACCATTTGATACAATTACTATATTTACAGTTGTAGCCAATTTAGCCAAAATCATATTTAGCATTTAAGGTGCTCACTGTGTTTGCTTTTTAAAACTTGTGAGCTTACCCACAACAGGTCACTGTTTGCCTGTGGTATATTTCAACAGGAATGAAGAAAAATGACCTATAAAGCTTACTGTATATGTGATGCCAAGGATCTTTTCATCCAAGCAAGTACAGTTTTGCTTTAGAAATTCCAATGGAACTAATAATGCTTAGCCCTGAGCAATATTTGTGCCATGGTTGACCCAGTGAGCCACACAGGATGGCATTGAGGCTACTTTGGAGTAGTAAGATGAAAGTAATTTAAGAGGATGTTTTTTAGGACAAACGGAATGACTAAAACATCTATGAGCAAGAGATTGAAAGCAGGGTGGGAACTTTTTCTCAGTCAAATGTAGGCTGCTAGTTCATTCCATCAGCCTCTTTGGCAGTTTACCAACCTTCATTAGTGGATGTTTTTCTAATCTTATGCTTTTTGGGTAATAAAAAAGTGAAAGCCTTCAATTTTGGCTTTCAGGCATAAGTTCCTATCCTAGATTTAAATTATTTTTCTTTGCAAGGATTTCAAAATTAGATCAAAACAGTAACAATAATCTAAAATAAAAACACCCAAAAACAGTGAGCAAAGTCAGCAATGAATTAAATTAATTTGTTTTTTTTGGTAGATTTTGCAAGTTTTGTAAAAATTACACCCAAAGTATTGCACTGGTTAGAAGAATAAACTGATTTTATTGAATTAGCTACAGAGACTGTGAATTTAAAGGAATAGTTTAAGGAAATACAGCCTGCAGCAGGTTAGCTTAGCACAAAGTCTAGAAACAAGAGTAAACATTTAGCTTGGCTAGGTCTGAAAATAGCCAAATCTACCTTCCGCCACCTTTGAAGCTTGCTAAGTGAAGTAGTTTCTAGGCAACCAGCAGAGACAAAAGGTAGCTTTTGAAAAAGCCTGCTATTTGCTACTGTATGTCATTTTTCTGGATTGAGTGAGAAAACTAGTTTAAAGCTAATTATCAAGATTGTAGAGGTATTGCTAGGTGGACTTTTTTATCCTCAGATCAAAATTCTCAACAAAATGCAAATGAGATTTTTCCTCAAACTCAACGTGATAGCAAAAATCAGACAATACAGCTTCTCTTTTTCCTGATAAAAAAAAAATCTCTTTCACAACACTTGGATCTTTTAATAAAACTGTGCCCAGCAAAAGGGGATCCATTCTACCATTTACATATTCATATTGTCAGAGAGAAAACAATGATGTTGATAATCCATGAGGGAATATTACACAGTAATAAACATTAGAAGCAGCTTCAACAAAGGGATGTCAAATGCTCTCAGCAAAAAAATGACCTTCTGAAGTAGTTGTATTTTGTCCTGTAAGTCTAGAAACATAATGTCAAATCACAAACATTTACAAATAACACAAGAACGCATTCCAGTTGTTACAGAACATCAAATAATAACGTACCTTTCTCGAAAGACATTGTAAAACATATAAAAAACAATGACATGAACCAGTGAACATGAACGAACAGTAAACGTAAAGAACAAAAAGAACAAAGGACACAATATGAAACTAGTCATATAGCTCTTTGTGAAATGCACAGCTTTGTTTATAGGCAGGAGCGGTTAGCATTGCTGTAGTGTTCATATTTCCCCAGAGAAGGTTCACTGCTCTCTACCGTTGATTGTATAAACACACCAATTATTCTTAGATCCTGCAAACAAGGCTATGCTCCCTTTTGTAAAATGAGACATCAGTGTAAGAGCCCCTGACACCCTACACCTTTGTTCCATTCAGGGCGAAGGGAAGTGCATGCAAACAGCTCACAGACAGCATATTCATAATATTCATGAGCAACTGACTGAGTCTCTGTATCGATTTGACAGGGCTCCTTAGCGTACTTGTTTACTTCGAAAAGTAACTTTACACAACACTTGGAATGAATTTGGATCCACAGTACTTACATTCTATTTAAAACTCTCTCCGAGCTTTTTCACAGTGTTTGGGGCAACATCATTGAATGGGAAAACCAAAACAAACAACACATATTTCTCCCCAAATCGCATTCTTTTAAAAGTAAAATAATTCTCTTAGAGATGATGGGAGGAAAACAAGAACACGCTCAAACAACAATCCCCTACACTATGCAAGAGCCAACATACAAAACCATCTTTAAAAAGCAGCCTCATGACTTGGCATTCATTAAGAGCAGCCTGAGTGTGAGTGTAGGCAAGCCAGTGTTAAACATCAAAGTGTCTGTTTCATCCCAAACGCAAAAAAAGACATTTAGATAAATCAATACATCCCTGGTGGATGACAGTGCTAATCAGCCTCACTCATGTGCCCTGTCCTGTCACCCCCAAACACACACACACACACACACTCACGCACACAATCCAACACACGCAATCAGAATCCATCCTAATGCAGAGTGGGATATATGACCAATGTCAGGCAATCAATATCAGATAGACAGGAGCCAAAAGAAGAAACAAAAAAGCCCCAGCTCTCTTTATTCTCTCATCTCATCCTCTGCTCAGGCCAGACGTTTTTTCTTTCTACTGTGACTGATATGTAATCAATTTCTCATTGGATGAGAGCTCCAGGGAGAGAACACAGGAACCTGTTGAAGCGATTAGCAGTCTCTGCTAAAGGCATTGTTTTCCTTTCCACACTTAAAAATATTTAGAAATGAAACCATGAATTATAAAACTGCTGTTTAAAGTTTTAAATTTTCAAAAATGGAGAAACTCCCCAATGTTACACAGCTGAAGAGAATTTGTTTTTCTTGTTGCAACTACAAAATGTACCAAGGCAGTCAGAGGAAATAGACAATTAAGCAAATGTAATAAAGCCTACAACCAATCTTGATGTAATTATGAATCAGGGCTTATGTCTGTAAAATGGAGTATGCCATCGATGTCATGAATAATATATATTTGTTTATTTTTCCCCCAGCAATATGGTGATATCATTTCAAAGCATAACAAAGATTTTTTTTAAGTTTGATACAGTTTCTGCAGGACCACCTGTCCTCTAAAAAAATGATCAGAGAGTCAAGTAGTATATAAAAAAAAAATCCATACAAATTTTCAATTAAAGTTCCGCTCTCAAACTGAATGAAGATGACAGTTAGTTCCTTGTCAGCTCATTACAAAACTGACTAAATCTTAAGCAGACAGAAACAAGATAAAACTAAAACTGTCTTAGTTTGTAAGTCTTGATCGACCACCAACACCGTCCTTGTCTCTGAACAGGTTGAAAATGATCCCTTAGCTCACAGAACTAGATGTAAGGATACTCTTGGGATAGTATTGAGGAGTAAACCAGGGACAGATATGCTTTTAGCTGCTGATCTCTAGAGCTCTAGAAAACTTCTGGTGGAATAAACACCCAATATATACTCCATTCTGCTCCAATATGTGGCTCTTTATGTGCAGGAGTAGAGCACAGACATTGTCTCTTAAACTTTTTGGATTAAAAAGCTTATAATGGTGAATGTTTGACTCTACAGGTTTATCTACTGTGTCTTTATGCCATTGTAGGCCTCTTTAACTCAATGTGTCACAGAAAAGAGGCTCTCACTTGTTCTTAAGGCGTAGACAAATTCGCAAAATGAAGATCAACCCGAAAGAATATGTCAATATTTAATTTTAACCCGTTTTTATACAATTCAAATATGCTTTAAGATTTTTTTCCACAAGACATTATGATTACTGTCTTACTTCCTACTGGTAAAAAAACAGCAGTAAAAAACAGTTATTGGATAATGGGAAGTCTGTACACAACATATGTTTGTTGTAAAATGAGTCACATCTGTGCCTGAAAAACAGCCGCAAAACCCAGAGTAAATCAACCCCTCTGGTGCTGCATGAAACTCTTGTCATTAGAGCACCATAAAGTCATCCTTCTACGCAGCATATTAAACTTGTTGTAATCCATGACCATATGCTGTTAAATTTAAAACACAGTGCCATAAATGATCTGTCAATGCCAGATGGATGACATGCTGGCTTGTGCTCTGCTGATTTCCACATATTGGCTCATACAAGGCTAATGAAAGGATGATCAGCTGATCACCAATGTTCTATGTACATCATTTATCAACAACTGACATTTTGAACCTAAACAATCAGTGCAAACCTTTTTTTTAATAGATGCACTGGCCATCTTACTTGACACCCATATGTGTGCAGCAGAGCTAAAATCCAAGCAAAACCTTCCAGTCCTCTGCTACTCTACTGCTGATTAAACACAGAACCTCCTCCAGTGCAGATATTCAGGAAACAATGCGCTTGTAATATGCCAAAACACATTTCTATTAGTATGTGTTCATAATGGATTTGCATATTCAGATTTCTCTTGGGTACTGTAAGATATTGCTAGCAAATTAGAATTTGAAACGTGCATTTAACATGCAATTTTGATAGTGGATGAGTGTGCTACAATAGAACGGTGCCACTGATTTATTCTTTAGCAGATCCTGTGAAATTGTACCATTATTTACTGTGTTCCAATGTCTGCATGTCTTAAGACCACTACAAATCATCAACAGACGAGGCAAAGGCATTTCATCGTCACTGAAAGATTCTGCTTTATATCAGTTTGATAGTCACTCAGTCCCTGTTTAAGCTCAGACTTAGAGCTCCTGGACATGGCTGCTCTTGAACCGACACATATATACAAAGAAGATGAGCCATTACTGGTTTCGGTACCAGCTGGATGAGTCTGTGTTGGAAATGGACGGGCCATGTCAGCTGTACTTTTCTTTGACTCTTTATCTGCTATGGAAGACAGGATAAAAATAATTACAGCCATGTCTTGACTGAAGCTTCTCATCAGTACTGGAGAAAGCATATGACCCACCATTTACCTCTCACACTGCATGGCAACTTAGCCTGGATCGGATCTGATTGAAAATTAAGTAGTGCACAAAAGCCTGTTCAAACTGCAGAGGCAAATGTGTGCATGAAGGCAAGCAATCTCTGCAGCAGGCAGTTGCCATGAAACAATCAGAGCTGAGGTTGCGGCACATCAAGCAAGTGGTTTCAGTGCATTCAGCACGTCCAATTATCTGGGAGATCGTGCATTTAGAAAACTCTCAGACATTTGGCTCCCAATAAACCTTCCATGCCTGAGTTTCTCATTTTTATTTACTTTGTGCTGTAAGGTTGCACTGCTTCATTTACTTTGCTATTGCATCACGATGTTGGAGACCATTGATCGGTATTTGTAAAAGACTCTGTTTTAACATTTCGAAATGAGCTGATGTGACTAGATTACATCATACCTGTATAATGTAAAATGCACTGCTGCAGACTTTTATTCCCAAAAAACATTATGAGGACACACACAAAATTTGTTATTCCATAAAATGTTCAAGTGCTACCAAAACCAAAACAACATATCAACATAACAAAAACAAAAAAATACATTTTATTATTACAAAACCCATGCAAAGACACTCAGACACAGTCACAAGTCAGTTTTGAAATACCTGTAAGGACATTTAGGTTATTTTCCATAGAGACTCATGAATTACACTGAAGATACAAATGCTGGACATCTAAATACATAATAACATTTAAAAAATATATAGTTTAGTCAGAATCAGGTTAAATCATAATGCTAAGTATACAAAGAATGTCCAGCCTACACCAGTATATAATGTGATACTTAATAAGTGTGAAAGGGGAGGGGCAGTTCAATAATACACTATTTTAATTACAGTCAGGCTTTAATTTCGAAATCACTTACTGTATATGCGTTAAAAACTAAAAGATTCTGCATTTATTAGGTCTAAAAATGATAAATGACTAATATCTTGCAACCTTAAAGAGCACTTTTCCTTGATAATTACAATACCATTGCTGTTTGATTACCTGTTCTTAAGTAATGATCTCAGCTGCATTACCACCTGTGTGCTTTTGGCCTAAGCCTCCTAGAGTCAGTCAGTTTTTTCCTTCAAGGCTGCAAATGACTGTTATTGTTATGATCAAGCATTCTACCTATTATCTTTTGGAATAACCAGTCTTTCTTATATAAATATTTTTTGGTTTGTAGGTCTGCTGCTCTCTGCAAACCACCCAAACAAAATAGAATAACTTTGGAGCTTATTTTTTTTTTATTTTTCACCCTATCTTTTTTGTAAAACACACACAGTTATATGCTGCACAATGATAACGAACATCTGTAATTAGGCTGAGTCTATAAAAAAAGGAGGTTGTTATTTTACAGTACTTTTGTTGTTAGCTGCTTTCCTGGCATCTTGAGTAGAACAAACTCTCTGTGGATGCCTCCCCCGGGCTCTGCCAAGAAAAACATGCTCATGAAGCTTCATAGCTTCCGGCCTCCAGAGACCTTCTACCTTGGTGATGTGTTTGTATCTATCCCACTGGAGATGCACTCAAGTGAGCTCAGCTTGTGTACAGTAAAGAGCTTCAGAGCCTCATGTGCATTATTGCCTTCCTCTAATGACTCTTCAGTGCCTTTAATGCTGCAACCTCTGTATGAGACCTGGCATTGTCATCGTCAGCAGCGCTAAAGAACAAGGTCTTCATTAAAATCTATACCTGTGGATCATTAGGTCTGCAAGGGCTTCCAAACCATTTTCAGCTGCAGGGTCTTGGTGCTAGTCACCTATGAAGTCCATATAGACCTATCAAGATCATGATTTTTATCATGAGACTCACTCACTTGACAGACCAATATTTTTTTTAGAAATAGCATTTGACATTATTTTTTAACTGTAAAAAGTAGTGATATATATTAGACTGTGTAACAGGCCAGAAATTATATCTCGAACAACGGTCAAACTAATGCTGTGGTTGATGATTTAAGGTGTGGCCTAAACATCCCTTAAAATACACAGCCAGTTTTACAGCCGACTGGCCATTGTGCACTTAAAGAAAGATGCTGATTTCCTCATTGAAAACTACATGTTACATAGCAACTTGACATCCCAGAATCTCTGCTATGGCGCTATTCTGATAGCAGGTGAAACTCATACCATGATACACTATTGGTGGGTCCTGGATCAGATGTGATGTACATGCTAACCACAAACATAACTTGACTGTGTCATGACAATGTTGTTAATGATCGAAGCTCCAACCATATTACATTTAACACAGCTTCACCGTTATATGCTTCCTCTTATCACTAAAATCAGATAAAATATAACAACACTGCAATAAAATGGTTTAAAAATCAGCAACCAGACAGAGGTGAGGTGAATTTTTATGAAATATTCAGCTTGAAAAAAAGTACTTTTTAAACACTGATTCATATTTTTTGATTGTATCTTGTCTTGTCTTCATTGCAATAAAATTGTCAGTGACGGTATTAAAAACACCCTTTTTGGGAAACATTTTGTTCAGGATTCTGCATGTGCAATTTCACAACTGTGGCAACTGACTAAATGTTCCAGCTGCATAATGCAGCACTCGGGGCAGAGGAGATTAATGTTCCAGTTCGGTCTATCCAGATTATGTGCTCATCTGCTGTGTATCAGAAGAGATGATGCACAATCAGATTTTTTTTTATTTTTTTAGTGATCCACATGTACAAAAGCACCAAAGACCGAGTACAATGCAAGTTTCTGTGTGTGAATTGATTATATAAAAAACAGGCGTATGTACTATCACACATGTTCTAGTATTTGTTACTCTGAAAAAAGTTATTCTTTAAAACTGTATTATCAGAGTAAACAAAAAAGACAAAGAAGGGCAAATAAGCCATTATACTGAAAGATGAATTTGCTGTGTGAATAATTTATCCATAGCCCTGAAAATCCATGACTAGCTTATGTTTAGTGTCAGTCATCATTATTCCTTTTTAAATGATCTGTAAGAGAATTAATGTTTGACATAATGCAGAGAAGAAAGAGACACAAGATCAAGTTCACGGTACAATACTTGAATCAGGGAGTGAAATTACTTTTTAGAGCAGGAATAAATGGTGCCATCATGACTCATTTTGCCATATTTTAATAAGAGACATTCAAAGGGTCTATTGTCTAGCGCGGTCTGAATCAGTGCTGGGGCATTACGGTGAAACAAAGATGTTGTCGCTTTTTTCATTGATTTTTCCAGCTTTTTTTCCCTGACACGGGCATCTGCTAATGATAGTCATATCACCGAGTACATGGCACCGTTAGCCTCCCTTATTATAGCTCAATGAAGACAGATGCAGTAGGAAAACAATGTAGATGTATGACATAGCTGTAGGGAGTGGCACTGGCCCATTTGTTGAAAACTGATACGGTCAGGGAAATATCAAAGCACAATGGTCTCATCATTCTTTGTTTCTCTGCTTGCAGGGATAGCTCTTCTTGTGCAACAGTCAGAGAGAATGCATTGAAAAGAAGAAAAAATAACTGAAAACTGAAAATAATAATACAAACATTTCTGATTTTGCCTAATTATTTAGAGGGCAAAATCATAACATATTGACACTGATGGGGACTTTGCCCTCATATTTTCTTTGAAACCTTTTTGTTTTGTTAAGATGAGAGGGTAAGCTGAAAGGTTAGAGTCATTCACAGGATCTTTTTTATCTTTTGTTTTGTGTGATAAAGCTCATTTGGATGTTGTGAGAACAAAAACAGAAGGTGGTTTAGGGCTTGGCAATTAGATTTTCAAGTAGAAGTTCATATTACAGATGTCTAATAGGAAACTGCTATCACATATCAGTTATCTCTTTTAAGGGGTGCTGTTCACATAATTAAAGAAATTGAAAACAAAATATCAGTGGAATTGAAAATTTAATGAGGGTGAGATATTACACCAAAGTGAATCTCAACCCCCCTAGAGTACTTATGTAAATCCTTGATTGAGTTTTTTTTTTTTGTTAATAACAACAATATTGTTCATTTTGCTTGTTCTGACAAAATGTTTCCAGTTTTCTACCCAGAACTCCACAGCTACTATTAGCACCTGGACATATTTTTTATTGCTTTATTGCTTGTTATTGATCAAAAGCAAAATTACTTAAACCTGTAATCTTGGGCGTAATTACACACGATGGGTATCTGCTGTTCAGTTTGATCTCAAAGGAAAAACAGAAGAAGGGTCAATGTAAATGGTGAGGACAGTTAATTTTTACTGAAGGACATGGCCTAGAGCAGCTTTTGTGGTCTAATTTAAAGTTGGTAGGTTGGGTTTGTTTATTCACAACCCTGACTCCTGTCAGAGTGACAAAACACTCAGCCCTCGACATATAATCTAAATTAGTTGGTAAGTCAATGGTTATAGGTTAATAAGTAAGCTCCTGTCATGGGTTTTTTGATACACACCAATACCTTCAGTAGCTGCAGTAAGTCACAGCTTTCTTAAAAATCATGTTAAGTCACAAGACGAGGATACAAATGTAGGAGCATAGGCTT
Source organism: Acanthurus tennentii (assembly GCA_029783805.1). Classification (NCBI taxonomy): domain Eukaryota; kingdom Metazoa; phylum Chordata; class Actinopteri; order Acanthuriformes; family Acanthuridae; genus Acanthurus; species Acanthurus tennentii. The sequence goes on along the minus strand of JAPZDZ010000026.1, from coordinate 21,003,622 downwards.
TACCCAAAAAAATCAAAACACAGGCTTTGACACTTGCTGTCACTCTAAAACTGATTGAAGGTCCTTCAACAGAGGGACAACATAGTTGCTTAGTCATCAGCACTGTCACTTCATAAAAAGACTGAAGTTTGAACTAAACATTGTCAGACATTTTCTCATAGTGTTTATATAGGCTTCTCCTTGCAAGCCAAACACATGCACTTTAGATTGATCAGATACCCTGACTTATCAGCAAAAAGAAAGTCAAGATAATAGTTTTTTTACCACCTGAGCATATGACTGAATCCTTATGGCCTGTTTTTACTGATCTAATGCTAGACAATTGCAGGGATTTTTGAGGTCAGGTTAGACCAAGACAATGTTATTATTCTTATCCTTTATATATTAATTTTACTGCAGTTTAGAATGTGATTTCAGATGGTTGAACAAGATAGTTGTGTTGCTTTGCAGTGCAGACACAAGTCTCATGCAATCTGCATTTGATTTGTTTTTGCTCAACATCACTTGCCCTAAATCCAAAATACTACCAAGCAACAGATGATGATCGGTTTCAAGGGACTAGTTCTCCGCCTTCTGCTCCAGCCATTTGATTTTGGTTTTGCCCATCTGCTCTCTGTTGTTACTGTTCTACTCTGAACTACTGCTGCAGGGTATGCAAGAAGTGACATCACCTCAAAAATAAAGCCAAAAACACCTCAAACACCCTCTGGTGGCTGTCTGTTAGCTTAGGAAGCATTTGGTTTGTAATGCATTGAGGCAGGGCACACATTTTATTATCAACCTTGCAGTTGATCATTTGATTAAAGGAGTCCAATTAATTGATATTTGATCAGTTGTGGAGTCTTACCTGAACACTGAGCCTGGTACAGTACAATTGTCTGAATCAGTTTTATATCCAGTATCGTTTTGGATCAAATTGTGACACTAAGCTTTGAGATCATTTTGAAAAGAAATTACCAAAACGTCCCATCTAGTTGTTTACCTGGCAATCAGATGCTCTCCTCCTCCTTCTCTTCCTCTTAGTTATGTTAAGGTAATATCATTAGCCATAAAAACACTGGTCTTCAGGATCATGATGACTGCACAGTATTGTGATGAAGACGTGTAGGAGGGTGAACATTTCAGTGTGATCCCATTTTTTGATTTGATCCAAAGTTGACAACATCCTTTCAGATTTGAAAAAGCCTTTAATGCCAGTATTTTTTCCTCCGATCTTGCCTAAATGCCTCTTTTTTTTATATTTATTTTCACTATTCACATTTTTTCTTTTGTTTAATATTTATTTTTAGTCTATGTATGTAATTCATCTTTTCTTCTTTAAAATACTTTTCCTGACACATCAAAATCTTATAGGAGTGTTATTTAATGACAAAGTGACACCTCCAGTAATTGTTGTGCACAGGCATCAACCATCACTTTGAGGCTTGTTATTAATTTGTGTTTAATTGCAACATACACTTCAAACAACAACCAGGCTGATTAAATCACACCCGTTATGTTACTTGCTGCTTAGTTTACCCAGATAATATTTTACGCAACAAGCTGGGAGCTACATTATACAGTGTGATAATTCTAAGCATTTCATTTGTTTGATTCAAGCTCTGCTGGTTCCTTTCAATATGAATGAGTGTGTATCAGTCTGTCTATCTGTTAACAAAGGAGAATGATCAATTTCTTAGTTCTGTTTCATCTTCACAGCCATCACATGAAGTATATCAATGGAATATATTGACCAATATCATGCCATACTAAAAGGAATGTAAAAGTAGCTGTTTACATTTGGTTCATTGATCCAAGAAGTACAAGGTAAAGCTTTCATGGACTGGATTCACATGTTTTTAAAATTATTACATGGTTTTGTTTAGATTTGTCCTTAAATCCCCATCTCTGTCTGTCTGTATCTAAACACTTGTCAGGATGCTTTTAAGCACAGAAAGAATCCTTGAGGATTTTTCCTGAAAGACTTCTAATTTATTCAGTGTGCATTAATAGTTGGTTTTCCTCCCTATTTTTACTATCTGTTCCACAGTCGCACACAGCTCAGGCACCTGGGGCTTTATTTACCATATTTATAAGAACAATTAGCTGTAACTACTTAGCACTGCATCCAGACATAAAAAAAAAAACTTAAATTATTTGGGCTGTTGTGCTTTTCTATACTCTGTGATAAAATTTAACTTAGTTTGTTCACAGGCAAGGAACTGACTCGTGTTCTGTATAACTGTAAATATACTGTATACATTAAAATGGAAAATAGTATGAAATTGAGAAAAAAGTCAAACAAACATGATGTGGGTGGAGAAATGACTTTTTTTTTCTTGAACTGAGTCAATAATCATGTTAGTCATCAAAGTGAAAAAATAATCAGTATTTTTTATTTTTAACCACAAGCTATGATTAACTACAGTCATAATTTTTTTCTGTATATTTTTCAGTTTTGTTTTCAAAGAAAGCACGAGGAAATCATAAATATTACATAAAAACCTTGTGCTGCATTGATTTGAAGAACAAAACAAGCTTGGCTTTGATACTAAAACATGAACATGTCCCTTTTGAAAGAAATGCTTGAATTAAAAGTGTTTGATCTACAGTACCACATGCTGCCTGAGGAGAATCTAAAACCCTATACTCTATTATTTATATGATAGATATCACATCTACCCTCCACCTATGGAAGCGGTACATGTTCTTATAGGTTGAAACTAATTGATACTGTTTGGTTTAAGTTTTTTGCGAAGTGGAGGCTGATGTACATCCCCCCATTCCACCTCCACCCCCACCCACTCATAGGTTTGTACACTCAAAGACAAGGAGCTGGTGTCTTTGATCGATGGGTTTATTTATAACTTGCTCAGCTTCAAAGCATCCTTTATTCATTTGCATGTTCATTATGTGCCTAAAATGGCCAATTATTCCATCAGAAGTGTGTGCAGAGGACTCGGCCACGGATCCCAAACAATCATATGACAAATTAGCCAATTAAACATGTTTGATGTTCCTCCCCCTGTAGTGCTAAATAAGAGGTTACATGTGTGCAGAAGAAGAGGGAAAGGAATTTCTTTGTAACATTAGTAGATACACCTAGAGTTAAAAGAATATGTAAAGTTCATGTAAAAATAACAAGATTGAGCTAAATATATTAGATTAAATAGGGCAAATATATTGACCCTGTTTTTCTAGCACCAAAAGTCAATGTAAGCTGAAGGTCTTACCTGTCAACAGTTTTTCAGTGAGCAGTAGTTGCAAGGTTGACAGCTTTACTGAAGGGACCTTGACAATGGTTATTGACTTTTACAGGTTTTTTTTACGTAAACTGAGAAATTGTTTTTTTTACTGGTTGTACTGTGCTCTAGAAATTTCAAATTTGTTGGCAAGTTTAAAAGAAATCTTAAAAAATTCCCCAGACTTGGTGATTTGACCAGTTGCACCCTGTTGGAAATGTGCTTACCTTGAGTGAAAAAGGCTCTAAAACCGTTTTTGTGGCCTGCACAAGATGGTTTTCATTGGGGCATTGGTTAAAAGTTCTTTTCCTTTTGCTAACCATCACCCTGAAATATTTTCTTTTTATTGCTCTCTGCCTCCTCCCTCTCTCTGTTTCCACCCACTTTCTCTATCCTGGATATTAAACCTTTGAACAATTTGGTGAAATAAAAGTGAACAATAGCTGCCAAAATTGCTTTAGGCGGTGTGTTTGTAAGTAAGTCACAGAAACAGAGATGAACAGAATAAAATGTATGTGTGTGTGTGTGTGTGTGTGTGTGTGTGTATGTATGTGTATGTGTGTGTGTGGGGGGGTGACTAGGTTGCACTGTTGTGGGTGTCCTCTAAAATCAAAGTGCTGGCTATGTTCTATGTATAGCATAACCCTTCTGACCCAGTGACGTGACAGATGTGTTGGATATTCAGGTGCTGGTCAGTGCAGTGAAGTGAGCAATGGTTCTCTTTTGAGGAACAAAAACGTTAAAATATGTTATTCGTTGTGTCTGAGAGTTTAGATTCTATAAAAAGTTGTTCTTGTGAAATTGTGCATTGCAAACTTCCTAGTTGCTTCACCTCAGTTGTGTACTTATTTTCGGCACCATGCATGTACATATGTGAGAAAATTGAATTGACAGTTGATTTGTGACCTAAGAGACAACAATTGACAAAACAGTTTCCACTCCAGTGTTTATTCAAAGCCTCTGACCATCTCACAGGATCTTTAGATCTTTCCTGTGTACTGAAACCTCTTACTGTATCACTGTAGGTGTTTAAACCAGCAAAAAAAATAACTTCTCATTAATTAAGGCTAATGCTGTTCAACAGAAGACAACATAATAAAGCTTTTGTTTTAGTGAAATATAATAGTCTTTTTGCATATCAGGATGGGGAAATTCGCTGCAGTGAATTGGGAAGTTAATACAGATAAATGTTCAGCAAATGTTCAGTGCACAAAAAAGCTTCTTCTTTGATTTTAGTCGAGGAATTTTTTTCCTCACGGCTCTGTCAGTTTGAATGAGAGTCTGTCAAAAGCAGTAATGACTCAGCTTGCTGCCAATATGGCGGATTACTTCATACATCAGAAAACATTCCAATTTCTGACAAACCATCAGCGAGAAAAATGCATGTTCTGGACACAGAGGAAATGCTTTACAATCCAGCTGACCTGACCTTCTCTGCTCCTCAATAGTCAAGGTGATCACAATGCACTTCAAAAAAGAAAAAGAAAAACATACATGAATGAATGAAATGTGACAAAGCACTGATATATTTCCTGTCCCTGAAAAGGTAGTTTTTACAAGGTTACAAGTGTAAGGACATCTTAAATTGGCCACTCGTTTTTGGCTTTTTAATGAACAATATATATATATTTACATATATATAAAGTCTATTTGGAAATTTACATCAATTATAATTGTAAGATGCTGCTTAATATTGTGGATGAAGTTTGATGGCACTGAAATGTAACCACACATCATTTAAAAATATATAAAACTTAAAAAAAGATTTGTGGTGGTGCTAAAACAGTGACAGGTCAATGTTGTCACATAACAGACTTCTCCTGTTCCTGTTGGTGAAGCTGAATGTTTTATGAACTGATCAATAAAGGCTCTAGAGTTTGCCATATCTACACAGCAGATTTATTGGAATTCAACCCTTTATGGTTCCGAGCTACGTGTCCAGTGGCCAGATAGATGATAATAGAGTCCTTTAACCTAATGCTGACCCCACTGTGGTATAAAAAGCAGGACTTGGGAGAAATTGTGCTAATCAGTGTTACAGCTGGTGAGTATTAGGGCCGCCTTTATACCTGAGGAGAATATGACTGTGCATTTTTGTGCAATTATGTTTCTAATTTAACACTTGTCACTAACTAAAGCTGCATAGAATATTTTACTCCTCCAAACAGAATTATGCATAACTTGAATTTTCTTCATGCAGTAAAAACATTTCTAACAGGCTCAGCCTCTGCAGGGACCAAAATAAACTTATTGTTTCAAGATTAAAATGTGATATTCTGCACCTAAAAAACATATTTTTGAAGGCAAAGCAGCTCTATGATAAAAATGAAAATGTTATTGTTTTGTAATGGTGAGCAAAACAGCTCACTTGTACCTCACATACCCATTTCCACAGCAAAGTGCCTGTTCCAACTTTGTTAGGGTAGCAGAACTTTGTTTTATTTGATTTAAAAAATGAACTGTTCTGTATTGACAAATTAGTCTTAATTCTGAATTTACTAACCAGTTTCTTCTTGTGCTTAGAAACAAATTGCATTATCTTCTGTATTAGACTTTTTTCAGTTGTTAGTAAACCTCTCGTTCATGTTTGCTTGAAAGTTGAGTTTAACAGGTAAAACCTGACTTTGCAAGGAAAAATTGACAAACACTCAACTCAAGGTCCACTTAATGACTTGCATGGGACCTCTCCAACATACTACTTGGTACCCTTTACCATGGCTTAAACAGTTTTGAAAACCTGCTGATTTGTTGGTGTTTTTGGAAGCAGCCTACTCTGTGCTCTGCTCTGTTTTCTAGAAAATATGCTTGTACATGAGTTATTGCAAAACAGAACAACCACCAGGAAAAATTAAGCAAGGCAGGAAATATTTTGTTGTTTTTTTTTCCTCTACGGAGATGTGAAATAAAAGCCCAGAAGGGGAGAACAGAGTGATGCAGAATATAAAGTCAGCAAATGGGAGGCTTATACCAGCAGTTCATACCCACTGACTCAGGTGCAGTAGCTAACCTGCCCACACTGAAAGCCAGTGTTTCTAGTTTAAACTCTGCTTGCACCTTTTTGATTTATCATTTTGTACTCTCATTTCCCTTGCTTATCCCACTGAGCTTTAGTCTAACATATTAAGTCTTTAAATCTACTTTATGCCTCAACTCTACATCTAAAACCCCAATCTGTCAATGTATGAACTTGCTGTGGGAAAACAGTGTTGTCCAATCTGTCTTCTACAGACCAGCTGTAGACCTGCAGCAGTGTGTTGATTTGATGTCTCTGCTTAGGTGTGTTCAACCCCTCAGTCAATTTCCTCTTTCATGTCATCAACCAGACCTGTGACTGAAGAAGAAAGCTCTGTGTAATCAACTCTGCTAGGATCAGATTTAAAATGAGAAGAAGGCCTTGTTTCTTTTTTCTGTCTCCTTCATTTCTTCCTTGTTAGTATGACTTTCTGTCTCAGCCAACTACCATCTTACTCTTCTTTGTGTTGGGGAATAAAATTGTACAGAAAATTACTTAAAACCAATCTGCCTCCTTTCTAAACATCTGTGTTTTTCCGTGGAAATGAACAAACCCCCCCAAAAAATTATGTTTAAAAACAAGCCTTTAAAAAAGTTTTAATTCTGTTCCCATCTACAGCTCCGTTCACTTGCTTAATGCATGCTTTGTAATTTAATATGAGTTCCAGCTTACAACCATATTGTAAATACAATGCAGAAGTCAAGATGAGTCATGAGTTAGAGCAAAAGCCCAGTAAACTGGAAGTGGTCCAGTTTTTGTGTACTGTAGTTTATGGTAGCAGATGGCACAGAGGCAGAGAGTCTTTATTGAGGAGATTTGGAGGCTCCAAACACCTCTGGGGCCTCTGTTAAGGCCAAGTGAAGAAGATGGAAATGGGAGGGGTGAGTTGGGTGCTTATGGTGAGATTCAAGTAAAGTCTTCTGGATGATAATGATCCTCTTCAAGGTGAGAGAGGAGAGGTGGAGTGTAATGCATCAAAGATTAAGACATGAGGAAGAACAGGGGTCCTGATGAAAGATGGAAGGGATAGAATTACACCTGCATCTGGGGAGGAAACAATGGTGACAGAGATAGAATGAGGGGAAAGAATTTGTCTTGAGCTGTAACCACACACCCAGGAAGTTAGCAAGTTGTCCTCGAAACAAAGTAAAGTTCCCTAAGAAACTGTTGTGTAGAGACTGTTCTCAGTAGAAAACCGACAGCATTAGTTTTTAATCAAACACTGACAATGACTTTTGTTTCCCTTTTCTTTACAAGTGATCTCCTGAGACCTTACAAACAATGTTCTCTTTCATTGCTGCAAAACCTTTTGCTGTTGAGGTTTGGGCGGTTTTTGGTTAGCAAAATACTGAATGTGACACAAGAGACCACAGTTCATATCTTTTTCCAACAAAAACTTGTTATTGGTTTCTTTGACCCATAAACCTTTCCCCAACTAAAATTATACTAATTCAGTTTCTTAAAACTAAACAAACATTAAACACTGAAGTGGTAGACAAGAAAACATGGCATAGAAATTATTTTGTCAGTTTTGTTGTTAATGTAAGAGGCCTTTGCCAGAAGTTGGTAATATATATATTTTCCACATTACTTAAATAATCAGAGAAGAGGTTGCAAACTAGAAAAAAAACACAACTGTTTGCAAAACCCCTAATTAACATGGTAGAAAAAGAATGGGGAGAGGTCTTCAAGGATTTTTGGAAAAATACCTTTTGCTACCAGCTATATATTTACAAGATGTAGCAATATCCAGAAAGACACTGATGGCAAATAAAGCTTCCTTTTCTTCTCTTGAAGAAAAGAAAAAACAGCTGTTCAGTAATGTGAGTAAAATGTTTTTGGTAAGTCAGAACTTATTTTTAAAAAGAGGTTTGTGTCTTCTATTAAATGCTTTCACATTTTTTTAAGAAAAGACAAACTACACAAGTGAGTGGTAAACATTTTTGCAAAATAGGAGTTTTCATTATTTTTGCTGTGCAGGTCAATCTTATTCTCTCTCTGATTCTTCATAAATATGTAGATGGAAACATGGCTAGAATCAGCAGCTCCACATATTGTACAGGCAGAAATGACAAAAAGTGTAAATATGAATAGCTTAATGGCAGCTGAGCAAACTTATGTCATATAACCAGACATTGGTCTAAATGTTCTAAATTGACCTTTTATTAAGGTTTATTTCTCAACTGCTGTATCCAAGGTCAAGAATATACTTTTCACCTCAATTTTTGTGTGTCCATATTCTTCAGCTTTATATAGATTCACAGCTCTTCGGCATGATAGTCACAGACTGAAAGTTTAATCCTAAACCCTGGGATATTAGTAAAAACTCTCCTCTCTGTGCCTGAGGTCTGCTGTGGGTTTTTTGCATTTGTATCATCCTTGGCACAGTGGCTGTGAGGAGATTGCGGCCCTACTGCCCAGATATCCATTTCAGATTCAGTCAGGTGTTGCAGCAGTGACACTTCTAGTTGCTCTTAAAGATTGCAATCAGTGACCTCTGATTTGGGTAACCCAGTTGTCACACTGTGCTGTCTTGATGTATTGTGAGCAGTGGCAGTACCAAGGGCCCTGGAGACAGAGATGGAAAAGCTGGAGAAGGAGGTGGAGAGGTGGGGGAGGGGTTGCCTCTGCACAGCAAAGATGGGACAGTTTCAGCAGAGTTGACTCCAGCTTTTCTGCTGAGCCATCTTTCTCTTCATATAAATAAAACAGTAGTGCTTTTAAAGGGGCAGGTGGAGGAGGTGAGTGGGAGTGGTAACGCATGCGGTTATGGCCTCAGTAAACAGTGGACGGAATGGAGAAGGCGTTCTTTCTTTCTTACTTTACTGAGTTTTGCTAGAATGTTTTCTAAATGTAAGTAAATAACATAATTGTGTGAAATAAAAAGCCAAAGCTCAATTATGAGGGCACTAACAACCCTGGATAGTTTGTAGTCCTCACACCCCAGATCTTCTCCACCTCTCAATATTTTCATCTTGCAAAAAGACAGCTATTGCCAGATCATGCACTTTGTTTTTATTAAATGACTAAACAATTACCTTTGTGAGGTGAACATGAAGTTTATAGTAAAGTTTCTAAGTCATCACTTAGAGACGAACTTTAGCACTCAGTTGTAACAAATGAGAGCAGTAGATCAACACACACTACAGCATTTAACAACTAAAACCACCTCTACCTCTGAGGTAAAGAAAATGTTAAACTGTTAAACTCTGTGCCTGCAGGTTTCATGTTATATTTCATTTAATTAAGGACACCAGGGAATGGAGTAACCAAAGCATACAAAGTAGGGTTGGACAATAATTTGATTTTATCGATTAATTCGAATTTGTACTTAATTTCGATTTGTTTAAATGAAAATTGATTTTTTTATCAACATTCGCCGCTAACGCGGAGTGCGCGCCCCCCTCCCCCCCCCGTGCTTCATACACAAACAACATGGGGGCCAGCTGGAGATCACACTTCGAAGAAAGGAAACGTGTCTTCAGTCACTGTCTTAAACTGTCGTGACAGTCAACATCACTTCACATATGAAACCATTTATGACAGTTCGTGTTTTTGGCGGGTTTGTGGCTTGTTTATGTAACTTAAACCCCAGAAGGGAAATTTAAACAAAATAAAATTGAAACTTGTTTTCAACAATTTCTTTGTCATCTGCAAATTGATTTTAGATAGGGGATGAAAAAATCGATTTAAATTGTGCATCAGGATTTTTTGTGAAAAAATCAGAGATTTTTTTTTAGGCCATATCGCCCAGCCCTAATGTAAAGAGATGGAAAATAATGCCAAATTTTCATTCATTCAACTGAACGATTGGATTTTTCTGTGAACAATGTCGAGGAAAATCCAAACAAGAAAAAGCCCTGTGATGTAACTGCTAAATTTTTAACAACTTCAGAAGCTTCCTTTTATTTTATTGACCTTGATAGCTTCTTCTTTCTACTACAATTATTTTTAAACAAAACAAAGTAGAATACCTAACTGATTGAGTACTACACTTCAGTAACAATGTCTGACTCATGATCGACAGTTAAAAGCTTGAAATCAATGCAGCTGCACCAAAGATACTGTCTTTTTTATTTCACGAGAGACTTCTTTGTCGACTTGAATAGACTTTATTGCCTACAAATGCCACTCCATCATTGACAGTTTGCCAGAGATTCGGCTATCTCTGGAGCCAAAAAAAGTCTTTATACAACTTCAGTAACACTGATATGGTAAAATAGTCTAATTTGAACTGTTACTAGTCCATCAATGTGCTATTTTAAAGACTTTTTCTTGCCAAAGCAAGGACTTCCAAAGTATTCTCAACACCACTTGTTATCCACAGGTCTCCAAAAAGCTCCTTCAACACACTACATGCAATGAATTACCAATTCTTGTAATCTCTTATTTTTATTTAGGCGGAAAAACAAAGTCTGACTCTCCCACGTGTAACATTAATTTTACAAGTATACCAATTAAAGTGAGAGTGGGCAACATTGTCCATAGCTAAAAATTCTCTGTCATGTGTTTTAATATCACAGCTCTTTACTCACAGGAGCATCGCCTTCTGCTACTGTGTTTCTGTCTGACAAATATATTTAATCAAATAAATCATTTCCCAATCGATGCAGCGCATATGAGTCCTCTCACTCTGACATGTATGGGGGACCTGACCTCCGCAATATGTGAACAGTTCAAGGCAATTAATAAGAAGCAATGGCTTTTCATGGTGGAACCTATCCTGCCACTTGACCACATATGCAGCCCGTGTGACCAGGGCATTTGTCAAAAGCAAGGTCATTGTGCAGTCAGAGCCAAAACAGTAAAGCAAACTATGACAAGTCTGCTTCTTCCTCCATGTGCTACTGTATTATCGAATAATGGGGGGAAAAAAAAGTGTCACTGTGAAAATTTCACTGCGTTTTCACTAAAAGCCTCTTTGACAGAATAACTGCCATTATGAAACGAAACTATTCTAAAGATCCTAAAAATTAAACATAATAGTGAAACGGATAGTGAAATATTGAGTGTAAAAGCTTCTGTGAGTGGATGAGAAGTTTCACAGCCTGACTCCACTCCATCTAATTCAGTTACATCAGTTGCTTTCTGCAGAACCTTTTGGCCCTGAAAAATATCAGTCAATATGTTTTTATCCATGAATAATTTTGACAAAGCTGCATTTAACTGAAGTATCTGAGTTAAAATCTTACAGTTAGTGGTTCTTACACTACTGCTCTCAAATGGTGTTTACTCATCTTGTAATTGGATGTTGCAAAAAAGAACTGCATTGCCATTAGTATGTTCAGGAAATCAGTAGACTCGCGTTGGTAGAACAGGAAAATTTATGATTGCACTTTGGGAAAGAGGTAGATCGGGTAGTGCTTGGTGAATGAGATGGAGACTGTCCATGGTTAATGCAGAGTTCTCAGAGTTTTGATGATTGAGTGCTAGTGTAGGAGCCAGCATATGATTGATAGATGCACTGAAAAACACATTTTCACAAATTTCCACATTGCCCACAAATTCAGTGCTTGTAGGATTTGTGCTTTGTTTCGTTGTTATTTTTAACATTAAATTCCTACAGCACCTAATTCACATTTGCAGATAAGGCAGAGCACTTCACCTTGCCCCTGGCAAAATTCTTGCTTTTTACCATTCATTAATTATTTTATCATTAACATAGAACTGATGTCGTCAGTATTCCTTTTGGTTTACACCTTTTCATTGTTCAGAGATAAGAGAAAAACAAAGGGCAGACAGATGCAACCACATTCCTCATCTGGATTTCAACAGAGGACATTGTGGTTTATGGTCGGCGTCTGTACCCCGAAGCGATAGAGGGGCTCAGAGATGAGGTTTGCAAAGGTTCACAGCCTGCCAACATGTGCCCTTATTTGTCCTGTATACAGTGATGTAGAGGAAAAATAGAAGATGATTTAACTAAAAGCATGACGTTTAAATCTGCTCTCAGCTGAAGATTTGAGTCTCCAACATCGAGGGTGGTGTCCTGTTGTCATAAAGTATGATGCAACAAAATGTACTGATGAGCTCTTGCAGGTGTCCAAGAGGCTCTTTTTTGACTACGGCATTTGAGCTCATTAAATTTGAGACAAATTGAAGTAACCATTGTCTAATTAATGCTGACGAGACCTGTATTTGTTTGTGAATGTGTGTATGCGTTTGCGCCTGCGTGAATGTACCAGTGCATGTTCCTTTGATGCAGCTGACCTTCATATCCCCTGGTTATGCCAGCAGCCATTTATCTTTTATTCATTCTGCCATTTGTGACTAAGGCAGCTTCTCTGGCTCTGACGCTTGTCAAAATAGACCCTGTCCCATGATATGCAGCATGCTGCAGCCTGAACAGCATGTGCTGGAACAGCTGATGCAGCTTCCAGAGCAGGAATTAAACTGGCTGGTTTCAATCCCAAGAATTCACCATCTACCCTTACTGTTTCAACAACAAAAGCAGTCTGAAATTCAATATATTGTCCATTTGGCTCTCTGTCTGCTGTGGTTGGTTGAGAGGACACGCTCACCAGCCACCACAGTTGTTGTTTGTATTGTTCACACCCTGCTAGTTGCACGAAGCATCAGACTGAGTGTAAAGCTCCAACATCTGTCAACAACTCTGCATGTCTCTTAACTGACAGATCTACCTGCTAAAAACAAACTGAAGCATTATTCCAGAGCTCCCAGCATATGTTAAATTCTCTCCACCTGGCATTGTGAGCTTTCAGCATTCAGTTCTCCAAACAGGAAAAGAAACTAAGACCTTGTAAGAACACAATTTATTCAGATGGTGACAAATGAAAAGAAAAGCCAACATAAAATGTCTCTTTGTGGAGTTGGACTGTCATACATCTCCAGATAAGCTTCAATATTCTTTTTGAACAGTTAAAGACTGTCTCTACTGTTCCACTACTGCTGCTACTCTACTGGAAGAAGAACCATCATTACCCAAAAAGATACTGCTTCATAATGATGGTAGAGAGCATAGTAAAGTAGTAATAGTTGCACTCTGTGACATTTGCATTTGTCATGGTTGTTCACTTATACAGTGTTTTTTCCCCTCATTTTTAGCCTAGAAAATTCTGGATATGTTTTCTTTTGTCCCCCATGAAGTAGTTAGCATTGTCAGCTTAAAGCTGAAAAAAGTTCACTTAATAATCATAAATCTTTTGTAAAGACAAATTCTTTGTTTATATCTGGTTGCAGTGTTGAAACCAAAATAGACTCAATGTTGTCTCTTACATCTTCCTCAGTCATAACAGTCAATAGAAAGAATCAGAAAATCAGAAAATACTAGGAAAGTTTTTACATCAGCAGACTGCGACAAGGTCACACAAAATTGAGATGAAAATGAAAATGAGTTGATAACCTCTGTGGAAGCCCATCAATTCTCTGACAGTGTGTTAGGAGAACTTTTCTCAGCCTTTTATACCCATATGATAGCTGGCGTCAGGATTGCATCGAGCATCTCATTTAAATTGATTGCCCAGGTTTTTTCACAGACGGAATGCTGGAAGAACTTTTAAACCAAAAATGAGTTCCTATGCGTCTGATAATGACATTTCATTGGTTACCGCGGTTGCTCTGATTCCGCCTAACTAGTCATAAACTCTCAGCAAGCACCCTGTTCTGCTGAGTGGAGATCTCATTATCGCACTCACTAAATCATTCTCGCCTGATCATCCCCAACAAATTTCATTTGTCTTGCAGAAGACTCAATGCAGCAGCTATTATTCCTTATTTTTCCAGTGTAGGTGATCACACTGTGTGATATGGCAGAGATTGCACCTTTGTCCCAAGAGACTTAAGAAGCATCTCAGTGAGCAACAAAGTTTTTTTCCTGTGGGTTGGTTGACATCAGCTAATATAAATGTTATTAGATGAAAAATACCTTCAGATCTAACAATGAAAGTTTGCATGACATATGTCAACCTCTAGTTCTAGTAATTAGTTTCTTTTTGCTGCGACTCTACTCTGCTGAACCTTTCATGTAGTTGACTTCTTTGATCCGAAGCCTTTGATGGCAGATTGTAAATACAACACCATCGTGTTTTCTGTTGCCGTCAGGGTTAGCTCTTGACACCTGTGTGACGGATTCGTTCGTCAGTTTCTTTGTGTCGTCGGGGCTGCTGCTTTCTTAGTTTGAGGCAGTGAAATGCTCCACGACTGTCACTGTTTGTGCTGTTCTCGGGAAAATAATCCTCAGTATTTATTACTGTGATGCAGACAATCACAGGCATGCTCAGGTTTAGGTTTTGCTGTTGTTTAATAATGGGAGTCTTCAGGGGGACTATAGTTTTCTGCTAATTGGTTGGGATTTGAAACATTGCATCCAATTCTGGGAATCATAAGTTCAATGCTTTTAGTACGCACATTTTTCAGCACCTGGGAATCATTTAGATATTTATGAAATAACAGTTTTTACATATTCCCTTAATATTTAAACAATATTTTTAGTCATCCGAACAAAGCAAAAACATGTTCTCCTCCCAGCTCTGACAGCAGTGATTGTACAGCTTCATTAAAAATATTCTTTCCCTCTCATAACCATTTTGTTTATGCCTTTTCCCTTTTTTCCCCAGATGATAACTGCAGACTGAGTGACTACCGTCGGCTGAAGACCAAGATTCTAGTTTTGCATGACAAACGGTACATGGGGTCCAATGTCCATGGGGCCCACAAGGACAACATGGCCGCCAGGAAGCAGCTGGTTGATCTGATGTTCAAACGCTTTGATGCAGATAACAATGGTCAAATAGAAGCCAGTGAACTCTCACAGGTAAAAATACTAAACACAAGCTTTCCTATACAATCAGATATTTACTGAAAGAAAACAATATATTCCTCACTCACTGATCAGAATCACTCAGCCAACTTCTTTCACAAAAGTATGATTCATTAACTTAACCTTGACTGAAGCTAACACTGATCTAATGAGAGTTTTGAAAGTGCATCAAGGTGCAGGAGACCTTTAATTTGCAGTTTTTTCCTGTAAAAAGAAGCTGTTTAGCATTTTGTAACTGCACTTAAATTTTCAAGACAACCCACAGTCCCTCTTGAGTCTATCAAAACAGGAGCCATTTTTATGTAAATATCTATCTAAAATAGGACTACTAATGAACAAACCGTCTGTGTGCTCCTGTGTTATAACCAGCCGCTTTGATGTCTGCCATAATTGTGTCCATTTCACTCTTCTTACCCTTCACTCTGGTAGCCGTGGTGCGTGGTCGCGACGTAAATCTTTTGAAAATCAATGTGGGTCAAAGAAGCCTTGTGCTCCAGGGAGGCTGCAGCCTTTGACCAGCGCTGCCAAGAGGGTTGGTAGTAAAAAGAGCTTTGTGTTACTACTATGAGGATGGGAGATATCCTGTGCATAACAAATAAAGTCTCCAAGTACTTGAGGACTGATTTAATAAAGAAAATATTTTAGTGGGTAAGCAACCTGTGGTGGTTTTTCGAGAATAATGAAACTGGTATTTATTTTTAGGTTATATTCCTGGTGATTCAGAAGGAAATCCCATCAGCACAGGAATCACCTAGGTTTGCTTCGTCAGTGCCCTCTTGCCTGACACTAGAGATCTCCTTAGATTAATCCAATTTATTTAAAGATTTTGAGTTCAAAGCATCTTAATAACAGCTCAAACATTTGGATATTTTTGCCATATTTTCATAATATTTGCATATTTTTACATATACTTACATCTGAATGCCAGCGTGAGAGAAATCAATGCCTGGTGAGGGAAAAACATTGTCAACAAACAGTGTTGTGCCGTGTTTATGGAAAATATTGTCAGCATGCTCTGAATATAAATTTGAATGTGCCCTTTAAACCTATTGGATATTACTTCGGACACAAATTTTAAATATTTTGGGGACTTTTTTTTCCACACCAAGCTGTACCACTCCGCATCTTTGCAGGTGTTTAAGTGACACAAATTAGTCAGAAATAATTAACATCCAGATGGAGGAGCTCTTTTCAGGGGTTCCTCATGGACTGCTTTTAGCCCACCTGTTTTTTACCCCTTGACACAAGTGAACGTGGGCATGTTTCGAACAGTCCTGGCTTCATGAGATACGTTTAAAGAGAAAAGACAAGTGAGCATCTCTGGCATAGTCAGAAATTAAAATATTAATGGATTACGGGTGGCCTTATATGGTTTTTCAAGCTAAATCAAAAGGGTCTGTCTTTGAGATATGCATGGCTCTGTAATGGCACTAGTTTTCTGACTCAGCCTACTTATGCCTTTTGCTAATTATCACTGGTAGTTTTTGGGGTCATGCTGTATCAATTCATCTGCACATAGCCCTGCGGTAACTTTATTCCATGGTGTACACATGCTTCTTAAGTAAGTAACACAAAGTCACAACTCACCCTATGGATTTTTTTGTGTGTGAGAGTATGTTGTTTACCTTGGTGGTGCTTGACAGTGACTTTTCGTTATAGGTGGAGGTGTAATAAGGGACAAGAGAAAAAAAGATTACTGTAGTTTGTATTCTTTATTCACACTGTGCTCCTTCACAATTTGTCCAGTAAGAACAAAGCTATTTTTTAGGGGAAAATTCAGTTTGAATAGTTGTACTGAAAAGCTCTGCTGCAACTGAAAAATGTTGAGAAAAACTTTTCAGCGTCTACATACTTTTGCCTCAAATCAAAATTACTGCAAGATAAGTAATTGCATGATAAATATCAGAGCGAAATAGCTTCATCAATCTGATAAATTATTTATTAAAGAGAGGCAGTTGTGGGTTGACAGTGCCTCAACATAAGGGCGCCTGAATGTAATTATGGATTGGGTCTTTAATGAGTTTTTATGATGGTGTATTAAATGTTGTCTCAGAATTTAATTTTAGTATAATTAATAGCTCAGAAAACCCAGTGTTATTTTCCCTCCAAAGGAACAGAGTTTAAAATATCACACACGATACAAAAAGTTTCAAATTTACTTAGATCCTATTTTTCAGGACAATTTCCCTGTGTTTTAACATCTGTTGCTGAATTTAGTTTGCCTTTATTGACACAGAATGAATGTGAAAGAAGTTACAGGATATATGCAGATTTTCATGTTAACAAGCACTCAAGAAGAGTACTGCAGCAGCAAATCAAACTCTTATCAGCAGGTAAATGTACCAAGCACCAAAATCCTGGCTGCCACTTTTGTGCCCTAAAGCGCTTTTAATAATTGAAGCATTCTCTGATCTCATTTGAAATTCTAGGATTGAATCCCTCACCCTGGCTTACTTGGTTTGCGAGAGTGTGCACATGACGTGGCGCGACGAGCAATTGTCACTGCCCTTTTAGTCATGGGTGCCCTTTGAAAATGGCAACTCAAAGCTTCTATTTTCCTCTTTCTCGGTCCATATTTATCATTTGACTGAAGACAGAATGCCTGAAATTATACCTTTAGCTAAAAGGTATGAAAAAGACTGCACCTTGTCCACCAAGGACACTGCTGTAGCCGTATGAACACATCAGTTTGAAAAAATAAATAATAACAACTAAAATTTTACAGCTAACAGACTTATTTTCATTAAAAATAATTCAAGGGTTTTAAGTTCATAACTTTTGCAAAGCTTTTTTTTAATTTCTGTGCATAAATGTAGACACAGTTTGTTCTAAAGTTTTAAAACCTTTTTGAAAAGATTTGTGTTAATAATTAAAGGATTAAATTGAGAACTGGTGACCCCTGCTCACTGTTTTGGTTTTTGAAGAGTCAGAACTCAGTCAGTGAAGTAAGTTATTGCAAGAATAGACATTATGAATATGCAATACTAAGAGAATGTTCTAACGTTTTCTCTAAGACCAACATTAACAAACATCTCTCTACAATATTCATACTCCTGCTGAGCATCACAGAAGATCCTTAAACACAACATCCTCTTCAGTACACAGGATTTTGGCTGGCTAGGCTACATAATGTCCGTCTTACAAGAACAGGTCTTGTGTAATTAATGAAATGGGTCAAGAATGTGATAATGTAGTAAAAAGTCAGTGTGTCTGTGTGTAGTTACTAATTGTAAGTAAAGTGTTTTATCTGACTAAGCAGCCAATGTTCCATTGGCTGTGTAGATTAAGCTTCAATTTGAAACAGGCAGAAGCTGCGTTCTCAATGAACATTACAGCTTGTTATCCCATCAATGATGTGTCTCAGTTCATTTAGTTCACAGGATCTGCTGAACGCCAGTGAACATGTCCATGGTTCTCTTTTACTGTGGTTCAATAGTCCCTTGCTGCAGAAAACAGCTGCAAAAAATCTAGAGTAACCAGATTAATTAAATGTTTGTGTGAGACAAAGTAAGGCCATGTCATAAAAATATTTAAGATTTATAGTCGAAGCTTGAAAACCTGAGCAGTTTGTGCTCTTGTGTTGGACTCAACAAAGGCCACATGCAAATTTCTGAGTTAAAACAAGTCCAAAAGAAGGACAAGAGGGCAAAGCACTTTTTAAATTCCAAGACCTTTTTTACCAAGGAATCTGTGTTGTGATCACGTATCACTGGCTCAATTTTGAAGTAGTTTAAATGCATATCAGCTATAAATTATAAAACTCTTACAAGAAAGAAAAGGAGGAACATTTTTCAAATGAGATATAATAAAGACACAAGCAGCTGTTTTATTGTGCATTGCCACAGTTATTTGTTTCTTGTAGTGTTTCTCGGATGCACTGAGGGTATGTTATTACAGGTGACTCCTAAATTTTGGGGAAGTCATCTGGGAAGTGCAGTGATCCGATGGATGAGGCATGATGTATAAAGCTGTCCCTTGTGATCAGTATTTTGACAGCTGATCTACTATGATGGATGCTTTACTGCTGGGGCCATACAGAGGGTGTTGAACAGCATCATGCATTAGCAGGATGATGAGATTAAACTTCGGCAACCCTCCTTCTGACTACAATAAACTGACGGCCAATGCTTTGTTCGTTTCATCAATTTTGACATTGAACACAGAGTTTGGGGGATCATTAAATTTTTGCACATTAAAAATCATAACTAAACTTTTTAGAATTAGACAGCAGATTGAGTGAGTACACAAAGTAATTACAGGTTTTGAAGTGTCGTACTTATATGCAATTTTGAGATACTCAGACTTTGATACTTAATGTTGTGTTGAGATGATAAAATCCCATTAAATATTGCTGTTTAGCCAAGAATTATGACATTAGAGATATACGTTTGTATGATATTATATCATTGCTTGAGACCAATAAGCATGTTATGCGTAGCTGAGTTCTTTTTTCAGAGAAATAGACATTAGGTGATCAGAATTTATTGTATTATTGATAAAGGTTGATTTATCAGGGTTATTTGTACAAGTGCCTTAAAAGTTCATATTTTATAATAGATCCATCCTGTTGGTTTTGATCTTAAAGATTTGAAAAACAGTAGCAATATATAAGAGTTGGAAAAAAAATCAAGAAAACTCCCCAAAAAATTGTTAACCTTCTTTAAAACAGTTAATGTGTTTTCATTAAAGGTTATCAAGCAAGAAGGTCTCTCCAAGGATGCCTCTGAGTGCACATTATTCGACCTCCTGAAGTACAACGATGTCAATGACGATGAGCACCTGACAAAAGAGGAGTTTTACACAGCTTTTGGTGAGTCGATTAAAATGTTTTGTGTCAGTAAAAAAAAAAAAAAAACACATTCAGAGTTATCTCTTAGTTTGATTGAAAAAGGCTTCACTCTGTCCCTGAAAAATTACATTTAATTATATTTTGCCAACATTTTTTAATTTCATAATCCTTAAAAAACAAAAAAAAAACATGTGGCACAACTGAAATACTAATCCGCCAATCTGAATCAAAAGTTTTAATACATTGTGATGTTAAATGCACCTGTTGAACTTTATTAATGGTCATCACATCATTTTGTTTCATGAACAATGTGACGAAGATATTCAAAACCTGTAAATAAATGTGACAAAGTATAATTTGAAACCAGAGGAGCAACAGAAATCAGAGCCCAAATTAGTGTCTATACGGTCATTAAATCTTGATCATGATTTTATTTGTAGCTCTTACATTTTTATGGCATAAAATCAAGGACGTAGGTTTGATTTTGACATTGGTGGTGACACAAGTGTTCCACACACGCACGCGCACGCAAACAGACACAAATGCTAGGGGTGTAACGATTCATCGATCTGGATTAATATATCAATTGTTAAGCAATGATCCAATCAAATTGATGAAAACTTAAACTATCGATCAATATTGTCATCTTTAAGATAAGCCTTTATTTTAAAATCCCGACCGCATACTTGTTTCACAGTTTCCGCACAATTGCGCCTTGTTCTGAAGTTTCAAACAATGCAAGAGGCAAGCAGCCAAGGTAAAGAAGTTGGCGATATTTACTCCCCTTTTGGGAATAAGTCAGCTGTGTGGCAATATTTTGGATTTCGCAAGAAAGACGGGTCAACAGACAAAACACGTGCAATATGCAAGATGTGTCATTATGAGATAAAATACTAAAGAAACACGGTATTGACCTTTGTGCTTGCGTTAGCATTGCCATAGAGCCCGCTGCCTGCTCAACACCCCTGGCCGACTTCTTCCCACAAAAATGCGCATATATTAGTTATGTTCATAAAGGTAATAAATGACCTTCAATATTAACTGATAACATAAAAAATGTGGCACTTAATAGTGAAATACAGCGCAGATCTTTCTTCTTTTTGTTAAAAAGAATGATTTTCATTTAAATGTCTGAAACGTTTCAACAATAAAATTGTCAAAACATCAAAATTGCTTTCTATTTTTTCCTTTAGGTAAAATGTAACTGATTGTGTTAAATGTGTACATAATATCGTCTTAAATTGAGCGAAGGCCCCTGAATCGAATCGAATCGAAATCGAATCATGGCAGACTTTGTGATATTGGCAAATATCGTATCGTTGTCAAAAGAATCGATATAGTATCGTATCGTCATAGAACTGGTGATTTACACCCCTAACAAATACAAATATAAATGTAAATGACACCCCTAGTTAAAATCATAATATTCATGTTGATTTCGGGAAATTAATTTTTCGGTTGCCCTCCCTACTTACATTCGCGGTTGTAGATACATGCACTGCCTCCTGGCCTGTCCAACCAACAGGTTGCAAATAGCTTTTACATGCAGATGTAGTGACAGTGGGGACGGCCAATCACATGTATGTATATATAGCCAATCGAAGAGCAATATTTAGGTTAGAGGCAGGACTTCTAGCGGAGACCTACTGTTAACCCTTTGTGTGCCATAATCATTGACCAAATGCTACGGACAGCGGTTGTATTGATAGTGACTATATATTAGTGGCTGGATATCGGTAGGGACATGTCCCCAGCGTCCCTACCGAATTCTACGCCCCTGCATAAAATCTAATACATCAGTTCTAAAATGTGTAAACTATTTTTACCTTATAACAAAAGGACATTGTCTAATTACGTTTAGTTGGTACATTTAGTGCATGAAGGTTGATCTGGTTAATTTTTCCAAGAGGATTTTGTTAGAGAAGAATGGCTGAAAGAAGAAAAGTCTTGATTATTACATCTTTAATTCAGTATGAGTGATTTTCTGTGGGCGGGTGCTTGGACATGGCTCTAAGAGGCTTTTCAGTAAGTCCTGAGATGGTACATGTGCCAACTGATTTTCGTGCATGCTGGTAATACCTACCTCAGGGGCTGCTTTGTTGAAATTTTGTAGGGATCTATTCGGGCTTTTTGCCACATCCATCAACAAAAACTACATCAGATATGAATTGTTACCTCTTCTGATGCTTGTGCAAAGTTTCATTAGTTTCCAAGCCCTTTAAGTTCATTCAAATTGAGACATCTGCTACTATTTTGCTTATTTTAGAGTTCAGATTGTTCCTTTGCTATTAGTGTGTAAATATTTGGTCCTCTTGAATAAAGTCAAGCTACATGAATTTAGTGCAAAAGGAAGCAGATCCTGATATCTGTAAAACAACAGATTAAACCTAATCCCCCCTTTGTGCAACATAATTATGACAAGTATTCCAAAAAACTGCCATATCTTAGTCACACCATCACACGTTCATCAGTATCCTTTTCCTGTTTTTGTTAACTCCTCTTGCTCTCCCTCTTATATTTCTTCCTGTCAGAGATTATCAGTCAGCTCAATATCCTTTGAGTGAATACCATCTGACATTTGGTCGGCTTGACACATTTAGCGGTGGGAGAAAATTCATAATCAGCCTGCATCTCCTCTGTCCTGTGTTTTTATAGCATATCTAAGAGCAGACAAAGCCACAGGAGCAAATGGAAAAGTGAAGGAGCCTCCTCTTGTAATATTCACCACATCACACGTGAATGTGTGGGAGCAAACCCCTTCTGGCGAATCACAAAAAGAAAGTAACCTCAGCCAATCTGGAGAGAGCAGTGGTTCACTGAAGACTTGAGTTTCTCTAACTCCATTTCCTTTTCAGTTCTCAGGGTTTTTTTTGCAGGCTTCCAGCTTAAATCATCACAAGGAAATGGAATCTTTAATGTCAGAAAATCTCCCTCACAGTTGGAGAAGTTTCTTTCAACCTGTCCTGCTCCTCTCTTTTACTCCTAATTTTCAATTTTTTTATATTTTTATGTGCCTTTTAATGTTGTTATTTAAAAAAATGTTCAAATATATAGATTACTAGTTTAAAAGCCTCTGTGTTGAATATCTTTACTGGAAAGGGCTTGTATATTAAGGTGACTGTTTAAAAATCATCAGATTTATTGAAGCCATAATGTACTTGATGGTATTTTTGTGGCGTTGTCAACTTAAATCAAGTATTTTATGCACATTACTGAAGTGCTCTGAGCCAGTTCACCTCTATTCACCCAATATTGAATACTAGAGGAGCATTTTACACACTTGGAGGTCATTCTGGTTCTCAGCTGGTGTCTTTTTCACTTTATTCATCGTTAAACCCACTTCACTTTGCTTAATGCTTAGGCGCTTCAAAGACAGGCCCTCAGTGAGCCTGTGAGGCAGCTGAGTTTAAAAAGACCGATAATAAGGTCACAATTTCACCTTCTCTAGAGTCTCAGAACTGTATTGAACATTTCAATTCATTTAATTAAATGGAAATCCATCCATCTAACCAAGGAGATAAGACAGTCATTGTGCAAAGGAGCTGAAGCCTTAAAAACAAAATCCTGGCTTTGTCGTTACATTATCTTTATGTGGTCACAGAGCATTGATCTGGGTCAAACAAGTTAACCAAAATCTAAGCACAAATTGTATAAAACTGCATTAAATAGCAGACAGAGGGTTGAGCAGAGCTAACCTCATCTGACATTATTGAAAGCCAATCAGTGTTCATACTCTCATTTGCTCCCAGCAAAGAGGTCAGAGTCTCAGTAAGCTGAAGCACCATTCACCATAAATGCACACAGGATCTAGCTCAACAAGGCAGATCATCACCAACATCAGATTTAAAGTTATCTTATCCAGTTGAACAATCACCTATATCATCACAGGGTCACAGTGTTGTATTGATTGCCTGCTATGACGCCTTTATTCAGTTACCTTCATATGTAAGATTTACATTTGGAAATAACTGTTAATTGAACGAGCATGATTTTTTATTATATCATTAGATCTACTGAGAAGAACTAGTCAATCAAATTTACTGAGCATGGCCAATCTCTTTTACTGCTGTTGATGTTCTTTCACATACGGATATAAAACAGCTATAGAACATATCACAGTTAGAGCTACTTCTTTTTTCTTATTAATATGATGGGCCTGGCGCTCAGCTGTTGATATAATGCAATTGCAGGCATCTGCCTTAATAACTGGAGAAATAGCCTTGAACATGTATTTCACTGACATGAAGGCTGCAGATTTGACTAAAAGGCCAGCAGCATGGTGGAGCATTATGGACAGTCATCTGTGGATCGATTTGACCTCATGGATCACGGTCACTGTGCCTGAGGCAGAAATTCATTTCAAAATTGTAGTTTTTCAGATCATTGCTGACATAATCCGTGAGTGGCAACTATAAAAAACTATGCAAATACATTAAGCGCCATCGTAAACTAAACCTCATCGTAAAGTAAATCAGTTGATCCAGTGTGTCCAAAATTATGGTGCAGCTTGGAAACGAACAGCAGTAAATTCAGAATGACTCCCCATGAAAACGGCACCTGTCCGACTGCTCTGCTAATAAGGACCCTTTGCACACCTTTGTGGAATATTCAAAGCGTGGCAACTTTGTTTGTCAGGACAGAAGATAAGACTTTAATGTCCATGCATTATTCATTGCTCCTTTGCATAGACCAGAAGGGGGTTGAGAATCAATTTGCTTCAGCTAGCAGTAAGGAAACTGTCTGGCAGAAGTGATGTCTTTTAATTAGATGATGTTACAGATATGAATGATGTCTGCCACGGCGCTGATAGTCAGCCCCTTGTCATCGTTGAATAATTTGCTGAATGATGGCCTAGTGCATCATGGGTAAACAGATAAGGTGTCATCTATCATAAAGTGTCATTAACTTTTGGTGGGAGAATTTCCCAATACATTGGGGTATTGACTGTCAGACATTAACAATAAGTGTAAGCAGGAAACCAGACAGAAATCCCTTTGACAGTATATGAGGAAACCAACGGTACTTCAGTATAATAGGCACAGCAGTGGGTATCATAATTATTTAGTTGTTTACATCAATTCTGCATTAATGCTATCTACCTCAACTTAACAGCACAGCCAGATTATTATAGTATATCATAAGCATATGACCCCAGCTCTTAATAGCTACAACAAAGCACAAAGAAAACTAGATAATTGCAAACCCAGAAAGCTTAAAAAAGTAAAACTACTGTACACTTTAGGAATAAAACAGAAGTGCAGGATTTTTACAGAGAGCATGAAGGAAAAGTATTGCAGGACAGGTGTTATCTAGCAGCACATTTTGCATGTTTTTACATTTGCTCCTCTCCTGGTTTTCTCTGGAGCTGTGCACTCTACCAAAACAAGATAGTTGAATCCACTTTTTGTGCAGTCGGTGCTTGAGGGGAGGTCTATCATCTGCAGCAGACCAGTCAGCATCTGTGATCACTGCGAAATGAAAGTAGGAAAAGGTCACACTCACAGTTTGCCAGAAGTAATATCTCAACCTGAATGTAAAAAGGGAACATTGTACTCCTGATGTTAGAGTTGCTAGTGAGTATATTTGATGCCAACTACCATATTCAGGCACTGTAAGCAATGAAAAGTTTCTCAAAGTTAGTATCACATACACCAGGTTTGGTAGCATTCAGTCGGAGGGTTTTTTAAAACTGCTTCACACAGGGCAGAGTGTGACTGCGACTTTGTGCCAATGTGCTTTTTAAGCCCCTTTGAAGTTGGCTGGACAATCACAGGGAGCTTTGCCTGCGTTCACACAGTTTAATGGAATTAGTTTGGGTACACCTACTTAATGCATTCTTTAAGCATCTAGACATGCTGCTTCACAGACAACAATGAAAATGAATGTGCAAAAGCTTGGAAAGAATCCTCTGTATGAATGCTCCCTCAGCCCAGTTTGTTGGCTTGAATCACATTTCCAACTAAACCTCACACACACAGCAGACTTGCAGTGGACCATGATTTTTTTCAACAAGAGAAAGAACCTCATCCCATAAAGGAGCTTCATTTTAACACTAGAAAGAGCAATAACAGTCTTTGACCTACTTGATTTTGGCTGTGTATGTTTTTTATTGTTATGACCACAGTGGAAGTTATTCTGGCTGCACTTTGGCTGTGAGTTTTGGACAAAAATGAGCCCAGAAGTTGCTTAGTAATGGGACAGATAATCTATTCATATTATGTAGGTAATAATTGACTCAGAATAAAGTGAATACTTCAAGTCAAAAGTGCAATAAACCGCCAACATGTAAGATTATGCAACTAAAAAGAATTGATTTCAGAAGAAAACCATGTTCCAAGCACACCGAGACTCAAACCCACTCTGTAATATGTTAAACTCCAGTACAGTTACCAAATGGACTTTGTGTTAAGATTATTTTCACCTCTGTTTAGTGCCTAACTGATGTCCATAACAGATCAAAATCAGCACTTTTATCTGCAAATATGAATAAGAGATATTGGTATCAGTATATGTGTTTTTTGATATGTTTACCCCTTTTTTTGGACTATATAGTTTATTGCTAGTTTCCTTTTTTTAACTTTCTATTTCATGTTATCCTTTTTTCATCCCTCTTCTCATTGTCTTAAGTTTAATGCAAGATGGCTCTCCTCTGGTGTCTGGTGTGTATTGGAGTCTGGTATAATCCCTACATTTGCAGAAAGTTTGCCAAGCTCTGAAATTAGTTGACTTACACTGTCTACTTTTGTGAAGATTATAATTAGCCATCTAAACCAACAGTCGGGCCTCCTTCAGGGAGGGCTCCTTCCATTAAGGCAAGTTTGCTGTTATTCAGCAGCAAACGCTACGGCAACAATTAATGGATACTCAGACTTTACTTGTCAAAACCCCTGCTGAGCTTTGCATTCAAAGGCTGTGAGAAGTGGTCTTGAAATGGTTTTATAATTCATGGTTCATTTTCCAGCGTGTGACTTTCTGTCTCCAGAATGTATTAGAGAGATTTAAAAGAAGTAAAATTACTCTTTTATTTCCAAGTGATCCTCAACTGAAGCACAAAGACCAATTTTCTCAGTTCTCATGGAAGAATTGTTGCTTTCCTGTTGAGTGTGATGACAAAGTGAAGCTTTGTATATATTTTTTACAATTACACGTATTTACTAAACACAAACATGCAGACGGTCATCCACTCATCCTTCTTTAATGAGCATGTGAGAGAACTGACAGCGGCTGTGAAACTTATGAAAAACCCCAAAAGCCCCTGCTGGAGCCTGAGTTTGGCTAGCGTGTTTTGAGTCACTGTAGAAAAATGGTGTTTGAACATGGCGGACTCCATGAGATGACCTGATCCTCATTTAGATACAAAAGACTCATTCTAAGGTGACAAAGTTATACATCTTTTCAGATTATTGTATACCACTGAAAAGGTACTAATGAATATTTTATCCTATTTCTGTTATGTTCTACAAATAGATCCTTTTACGTAAGTACACCAGGTTCAGTATTAACTTTTTCTATTATTTCTGTTATTTTGGTCCATTGAATTTTTGATGTTACTCAGCCTACTGAAGACAGTTTGTCCAGTCACTGTGCTGCTGCTGCTGCTGACACTCAGGACGCCGTTACAGAGGTCTGAGTTTGTATGGATTCAGTGAATGAACGCTTCAGTAGTGCTCACACGCCACTGAAGGATCTGGTTTAAATTCACAGTGAGAAGAAACCCTCTCCCACAGAATAATTTTTTAGTGCCCTGCTGCCTGAAAGAGGTTCAATGTGCTTTTCTGGCTGTCAGAATTGGTTAGCAGTTCAGTGTAAACAGATTGCTGTATTCATCCTCTTTTTTTTTCCACATTTACCATCTCCTGTCATCCAGTTGTCTTGCACCTTTTTCAGCTGTGCAGCTATTCAAGTGTGCTGTGATGCTGTTGCTGGTGTAAAACTAGAGGAACCTGCAGAGGTGCAGAGGGTTGTATGAATGCTTGCTGTACTATACTACCTTTTGAGCAGCTATTAGCTTTTCTAAATATACTGCACCCTCAGCACTCACATACAGGTGTAAACAGTTTCCTGATGTTACTCAGAATAGAGTAGGAGCAGGTTGAACTCAGCACCCTTAATCCCCTTAATGAATAAAAAATGCAATCTGATATAGTTTAAAGTCATAAAGGCACATATAGGGGGAGATATGTTAGAACCATTATATCATGTATACTCTTATACTATAGCTTAAGTACTCTGATTTACTTATGGCTGTGAGATAGGGGATATTTTATTAGATGTTTTCCACAAGGTAGCTGTGATAAAATAATCCAATTAGAGCTCTTCTTAGGCTCTGTTGCATACTAATACTGGTTGTCCCTCAGGATTTCTCCCAACAGCTGTTTTGGAAACAGACTTGAGGTTGATCAGTCAGAGGTAATGCACTCACTAAGGCCATTTGTTACTGTTTTACAGCCATCTTGATGTGTATAATGTTTGTGGGAGGAGAGAGAATAAAGGTAATAATTATCCCTGAGCTTTTTGCCTAACAACTGTCATTTTTGCATTTCAGGCGCGTTAAAGCAATTGTGCTGCACAAAGCACAATATTTCTTTAGATTTTGTGAATGCAGTTGCCTGAGACAGGAGATGCTGATAGATGCTGTGAAACTGGTAACTGCAGCTTTGCCTGGGCTATTTTCTTGGATTCGGACTGTTCACAGCATTAAAAAATAATCTCATTTAAGTGGAAAAGCTCAGAATTCACATCAAAGGTATTTCTGCCCTCAAAATGAAGCCAACGTTCTTTAACCTAAAGTTAGGCTGCAGACTTTCCATGTAAACAAACATGAATTTGTTTACATTGATCAATTTAGATGTGAAGATGATCTGTCTTAGAACATATTGACAGCCCAATTTACCTTCAAAGATACTCAGAAGATCTTAATTACAAGCCTGTGAAGTTGATAAAACAAGCCTCAGATGTTTACATTTGCTTTTTATTTTTTTCCTCAGTTTTTTTAATTTATTTTGCCAATAAAACATGTAAACATATAAAAGCTTTTAACAAAAAACTCAAACACAAAATTTAGAAAAAGGAAACAGTGACAACTGAAATATAATTGAATCGGTACAGAAATGTAAAGTATTCTGATATTTGCGAATCTTACTTCTTGTCTTACTTAGTTGTTTAATGGGTAGCACTCTGACTTTGTTTAAATCACAGCTTCAGGGTTTTATAGAAAAGGAAATTCAAGGTAGTCCACACACTAAAGCTGAATAGATAGCATCTCAGCTTTTAAGGTGTTTGTCAGACCATCATCTTATGAAAGAAAAGCAGCCTTAGCAGGCAACATAAATGTCCTCAAAACATTTTCTCTAACCATAAAATCAATATTTTTCTATAGTAGGCTGGGGCTGAAGAAAAAGTAAAAGTCCACACGCAACTTAAGTTTTTACTCCCATTTTTACACAGGTTGAAATTTACCATCTCAGATTTTTTCTGTACACACAAAAGGCTTATTTTGGTCAAATTTTGTTCACAGATTAATCTAAATCCTTGTAAGTGAGCACTTCTCCTTTGCCAAGATAATCCATCCATCTGACAGGTGTGGCTTATCAAGATGCTGATTAAAGCATGATTATTGTGCAGGTGTGCCTGGCTGCTCAGTAGGTGACGTGTGGTGGGTGTGCAGGCAGTGCAAGAACCAATTTGTTTACAGAAACTTGTAACAGGGGACAGTGCATTAGCAGGTCATATAGGCGATGGTGGTGGTTTAATGTTGTGCATCTCTGTCCATTCAATTTTTTAAAAATGGACCTTCACTGTCCTTAGTTTAAAATCTGCCCATACCAATACCTCACCACCACCATGAAGCTCTCTATTCACAACACTGACATTATCAGACCACTCAAACCAGCACAAATGATGCCACACACACTGTCTGCCATCTGCCTGCTACGGTGGGATTCCTCTGTGAGGGGAACACTTTTACAAAGTGCCAGACCCCATTAAAGGTGAGCATTTGCCCACTCATGTCACTCATTTCAGAACAGCAGTCAGGTCAAAGCCTGAGAAGGAGGGGGGACTCACAAATAGGCTTCACTGAGACAGTTTCTGACAGTTTTTGTAGACCCACTGTTGCATCTGCCGTCTGGGTCGCTGGCCCTCTGATGATCCTGCAGGTGAAGAAGCCAGAGGAGAAGGTTTTTGCTGGCATTGCTTACATGTAGCCTGCAATTGTTGTGCCAGTTAGATTAACTGCCAAAGTCTTGCAATGTGGCTCACAGTAGTGGAATGATCATTTAAATCACAGGCAGTACTTTTGTAGACATCCCTGCAGTTACCATGTTAAATGCATACTCCCTCTCTTGTTGCATCATCTATGGTGCTGTGTTGTGACAATAACATTTTGCATTTTAGAGTGCCCTCTTATTGTGACCAGCCTGAGGCACACCTGTGCAACAATTATTCTCATTTTTCAGCATCTCAATATGCAACACCTGTCAGCTGGATGGATTATCTAAGAGGAGGACAGTGCAAATATGTTAAGAAAATGTAAATAGCTTCTTTGTATGCACAAAAGTATAAGATCTTTAATTTCAACTTGTGATAATGGGAGCAAAAGCAAACACATTTATGTTTCGGTCAAGTGTGCATTTTAATGTGCTGTACATTGTTAAAGTTTTGGTCTAAATTGTCTGCCTTTCCTACTTAGAAATATTTGGTGGTGAACACTACCTCTCTTTCTTTTTAAAAATACAAAACAGTCATACAGTTAGGTTGAACTTGCCTCAATTTGTGTGTCTTCCCTGAGTTTCCTCGTTCAACATCACAGTAAGCTTATACTTTTTTTTCTGAAGAGAGTTGTCTCTGTGAAGAGCCAAGAAGAAACACAACCTGGAACAGTGGGAAGGTCTGATCTCTCCCTGTCAGCATGTATGTCTTTATGGACAATGGAAATCATCACATTAGTGTTTTGTCATGTTGTCTCATTGAACAGGGATCTACTTTGTTTAGTGAACAATGGCAGCAGTTCAGCATTAAAAGTGAAAATAAGTATTTTTTTCTTGGGAAAACAAAGGAAATACGTGTGTTTTCTGCATTCAAGTTTTGTTTCTGTCTCTGTCAAATATTCAAGTCCGCCGAGTCGCTCATCTTCTGTATCAAAAACAGACACACTCGACTCTTCTTGTTTTGGGAGAGAGTTTGCACAAATCAGCTCAACCATCCAAGATCAGAGAACATTCACATGAATGTGTATTCTGTTTTTCAGCTTTTTTTCCCCCTTTGAGTCTTTGTGTATGGGCTATGAATACTCAGCATCAGGGAAAATACTTTTATCTCCACTTCAAAATGTCAAACCCAAAGCAATTGGGGGTACACAACCGTTCAGCCCTGGTAATACTAAACATCATTGAGAAGTTGAGAGAGAGGGAGTGTCTTAGAGAAATGAGAGACTTGGTGAAAAGAGACAGAGCAAGCAAGCATATGTTGGAGAAAGAGACTGACAGAGCATGATGGAGGATAGAGTAAGGGGGTTGGCTAAGCAACCTTGGTGCAATTTGTCTTCATGCAGCCAGCTCCTTGCAGCGTCCTGCAGGCCCAAACTATTTTCCCTGACAAGCTTGTTGCCTCCGGTGCAATAGGTGATTTACCTCTCGCCATGGCACTGACCACGATCCCGTTCTGGGCGCAGAGCTGAGTAAATCAAAAGTCTGGACTTTGCCGTTAATCACTAATTACAGGTTGGATGGTGAAGGTTGATCCTTCCCAGGAGGCCGGGTCCCCTCAGGCTTAAAATCGGACTGAAAAGAGGAGCCAAGGCCGTGTCCTCCTCTGATAAATCTCACAGAGGTGGTGCTGGACTCCAAGAGTTTGAGTCAACTCCAGCAGCTCAGACTCCCATCTCTCTCAGGAGTTTCTCATTCAGGTCGGAAACTATCCTCCCTCTCCACCCCTCGCTCACTTCCTCCACCCACTAGCTAAAGCTATGATGGAGCCTGCTTGGATGTCAGTCTGCCCACTTTTTTCTTCAAATTCTCTCTATAACGTCACACATTTCTATTCCCCAGGGGATCAGTGGCAAATCGAATTTGTGGCTCGCAGGGTATTCTGAAAGCATTAAGATACAAGGGGGCTGTAATTGAATGGTTAGGACGGACGTTGTTGAAGGAGATTTTTGTCAGCCCCTCCACCACCATTACCTCAACACCAAGTGGCTGCATGATGTGCGGATCTGCTGGCTGTAGTGTTATTAGTGTCAGGAGAGGAAGAGGATCGTAGATTAGCCATGCGTGACTTGTGGAAGATTGATTTTCCTTGATTCTTCACTTTCTGCATCAGGACTGATTTAATGTGTTTTAATTTTCTTGTTTTCCCTGTTCTCAGTGTCCTTTTTTCTGTCCTTTTATGGGATATTATTTTTTTATTGCTTGGCGTATTGATTTTTTTAAACTTTTTTGGGGGTTTTCTTTAGGAAAAAAAATATTGAGTACACCTGTATTGATTCTTACTTTATCTTTTTACAGAGTTTATTAATAGCTGTCATTTACACCTAAACTCCTTTAAGTTCCACCAAACTTGAGAGGTAGACAGTTTAAAAATGTTGAACTTAAGAGTCCCAAATGTAATTTTATTTTGAAGAGACTTTTATTTTCAACATGAAAGTGACATTATTACCCGAACTTTGCGTTTGTAAACATCTCTTGCAATTGAACTTTATAGCTCAGATTGCTACAGTAATGTGCGTTTGCAGTCTCTATTGCATAATTAGCAGCTATTAGCCACAATACAGGTGCCTTTACTTTTAGTTATACCTAAAATAAGCTGTAACTACTATGGAAAACAGTCTGCTTATTTACAACTTGTACAACATGTTGAAAAACTTGAATTTTTTTTTCAATGCGTTCATGTTCAAAGATCACAGCCGTTACTGAGAACATTATTATCCTAACCAGTAGAAGTGAGAGCCAGAGCTGCGATAATGAAGCTCAAGTTGTGAGAAAACATGTTTGTTTGCTCACATCTGCCTTCCCACTGAGTTTGTTATGTTGCACTAAAGAAACAGCAGAGTTTAAGGAGTCTGATGCTGTTAGGTTCAGCTTTCTTTAGATGGAGCACCTACTCATGTTAGTTAAGGACAGCTTGTGCTTTGACTATTATGTTTCAATTTGTTACATCGCGCCAGATAAGAAAAGTTCACCGGAGTTTAATACTTTACAAGTGGGATTACTCTGCAGTGTCTGAGTTAGGGTGATGTCATTTTCTGCTACAGATCCACTTTGTCACAGTGTTATGGGTGAGTGCGTTTTAACTTGAATCACATTTAAGGAGAGCAGTATAACTGTGAGCTCAACAATTTTGTTGTTTAAACTAATGTTCAAACTAAACCTAAACAGAATTAGTGTTACTCCACTTTAGCAAAACTGCATAAAATTCAATTTAATCAAGCCAAAAGTTTTGTTTCTCAACAATTTAAATTTTTCCCTGTCATATCTTTTCTCTTTAGTCACGTTGGTTCTAATATCAGACTGCAGACTGCTGTTGTCATGTCTCTATTACATACAAATAGCTTTTAACTGATCAAACGTGTCCCATAAAATAATTTCTGTCACATCATGATTTCCCACAGGGGAAATGTTTCGGTTGCTCTGTGAAGTTAATTATTGCTTTTCATGTACCATTTAAACCTTCTTTTTCTAGTTCAGAACAAGTTACGGGTTATGTACATGACAAGATGAATCTCCCTTCATGCAGGCCATCACAAGGCATTTTTATCATCAACCAATGAAAGAGACTGACTAATGAATGGATACGTTGATGTTTGCTTTTTAGAAATGAAAGACTGATTGGCTCATTAAGGAGTGTTTGAACTGTTTTCTCATTTCTTCCCTTGTGTGTATGTGTGTGTTTGTGTGTGTTTGCATGTGTGTGTGCCCGTGTGTGTCTCTGATGATTTGTATTTGTGTAGTAAAAATTAAAGACTTGATATTAAAATCCCATCTCAGTAAACCACAGTTTAAAACTAAAGTTCATCATTCAAACACAAGAATCATTGACAACAGAGTTATATAAGACTATAAATTCTGGAGATCATAGACATGTACAAACATACACACATACACAGCAGTGGACACCGTAAAAAATCACCTGTACTAAAAAATACAGTCTGATGTAACATGAGGCAGTGTACAAATCGGCTACGTGAAGCTTATAATGTTAAATTTTTGTTTAATCGTTTACAGAGGTTTTGACTCAGATCACTTTTTAGTAAGGAAATAATAGTGATCAGTTTTAGTAATAACTCCACAGTACACAAACTCTCGCTATTTATGTTACATCACCTGCTACATTTTGTGTGATATTTGGACACATCTGCTCTTTAAAAAAGGAATCGTTGGGATTAGAGTTTGCGGTATGCACTTCAAGTCACATAAATTAAATTATGTTAAGCAAACTGAACAGACTGGGCTGGAACTGCATTACGTTATGTGTTGTTTATGTAATTGTTTCACAAAACAGTGAGCAAACTTGTGCACAGCGGCGTTTTGCAAAAAGTGATTTGCACCTGGAGTTGATATCCTCGTGTACTCAACAGTTTCCTGCAAAAAGAGTATGTTGATAACCACCGTTTTCAGTAATGATTCTATTGATAAAAGAAAAATGTGAAGTGCGAAAATTATAAAATTGCAAATAAGTTCCTCTCAAGTGAAAAAAAAAATTAAGTAATTTGAAATTTGTGTGCAGATTGTTTTAATTTGATTAAAAGATGAAAATACTGTTATGTCCATGGATAACACAACACAGGAGGGAACTTTAGCCAAACAAAGTACCACAAATTGGATAAATTCACAGTATAATTATCTGAACTTAGACTTATACTCCAGGATGAAACAGCTGTTATTAATCCTCTAATTTTGATGGTACCCTGGCAGAGATTTTCCTGGGCTTAAGCAGAGCTTCATCGGGTCAAATGATAGATTAGAAGTCTTAACTCTGAGCTTCCCAATGAAAAGAAGTATGAGTGTCTCACA
This sequence comes from Acanthurus tennentii, assembly GCA_029783805.1. NCBI lineage: Eukaryota > Metazoa > Chordata > Actinopteri > Acanthuriformes > Acanthuridae > Acanthurus > Acanthurus tennentii. The sequence goes on along the minus strand of JAPZDZ010000026.1, from coordinate 20,968,812 downwards.
GCTCAAGTCTGATTGGTCTCAAGCTAGCTGGTTAGCTGAGTTCACAGTTCAAAGACACAACAAGTGGAGCAAACACAGCAAATAAGTGAAAAGGTTAAAAAAGCATTCAGAAGCTGTTGGTACGGGGCCACTGGAGTCATGCTGTAATTGAAGGTGCTCTCATCCTTATTCTCTGGGCTGTGGCAACTGAACACTGTCTGCTGGACCTGCTCTTTCATTAGATTTTGTATTTCATGCCCTTAGGAGCAGAACAAATTGAGTCTCTGTTTCCCTTTTTCTCTGTTGCTCATTACCCAAGAGAGAGATTAAAAACCGTTCTCTCCACAGGCCATGTTGCATAATACCACCAAGAATGAATGAGTGTACATTGTACTCATTGTCTCATCAAAATACTGGACAGACAAAAAGGCATTAACCAACCGCAGCCATGCTGACCTCTCATCCATCCATCCTGGCCTTGCTTTGAGGCAATATTTGCCCTCAGTAATGGGTAAAAAATTATCAGAGAGAACACAATATCACAAAAAAACACTTTTTAAAAACTTTTCTGCAGGAATATTGAATCAGGAAAAGCACTGATTCTGGTCAAGGTCTAGACCTGCGTTTCCATTGGGAACCTCTCTGACAGTGCAAGCTTTTTTTTTTTTTCCATGCTGCTTTCATCAGAAAGGATGCACTCCTGGGCTTTTACAGCAACGTGAAGAGCCAAGCTCGTTCAAAACTCTCAGAACACTGAGCATGTTAAAAATACTCCAGCTTCCAGTTACAAAGCAGCTTAGACCAGCAGCATCAGTGCCTCCCCAAAGTGTCTATTTTGTACCGTTAGCTAAAACAGAGGTACTTAGTAGTGGACAGAGAAAGTAGAACTTCTATTATGGTATCATTACATAAATTATGCAAAGTATTTACAGACCATTTAACTTAATATCTTCCCATTACTTTGCAAATTGCAATAATTGTACTGCCTCAGTGCATCTTTAACTAAAAAAACATCTGCCTTTGCAACACAACAGCAGCTAATTGAGAGACTCTTGTGTTTTGTATTCTTGTTTTCAGGCTTCATTAGGAAAAAATTTAGGGAAAACATGAATTCTTGGCTTGTGATGTAAAGAGTGAGTTTTCTTCTTTTGAATAATGAGCTGTTACAAGAAATAAAGGTCCATCAGATTGCAGTTATGCAAAGAATAGACAGACTCTAGCAAAGTTTTCTTCCCTTGTTCAAACTAACTTACTCAAATTAAAAGTTTTGCAAAGAAATGTAACTGTTTCCAGCAGTTTATTGTTTCAAAATTTAAATTATACCAGTTTTTCTCTTCATCTAACATTGTGCAAATTTTTTCCTTCCCCTCTTGCCGACAGATGTTTACCTGCTCAACCTTCCAGATGATCAGAAAGTGAGTGTCAGCACTGTAACAGTTGGCCAGAGTGCAGTGTTGACGTGTGCCATCACAGGGGAGCGGAGGCCTCCTATTCTGTGGAAGAGAAACCATCAATATCTGAACTCCTTGAACCTGGAGGACATCAATGTAAGAGTCAGCCGCTGTTGCTCTGTCATTCATTCTTCATATGATAAGACTAGTATACAGAATGATAGATAGATAATTGCAGGGATATGTGGGTAGGTGAGTACATGATGGGATTTATGGTTACGTGACTCTTGCAGTGCACAAGTCTACTTATTGCCCTCTTGGATTATGAAGTCTCATCAGTTCTTAAAAAACTGTTTAAGAGCTGTCTCCTTTTTTTGCAAGAGTTGTAAATTTCAGGTAATTTTCATCCTATACTTCTCTCTCATCATATTTCAACTTTATTTTTTGGCAGTGGCTCAGATTGTCAGCACATTTTATTTGACTGTTGGCGCTGGCTTTGTATTGAAGGTCTGACAGTAATCCAGGATGTCAGTTTGTGTTTTTGGTGTCTGTGTTTAGAGACTGCTCGGAGGGACAGGGATTTCAGACAAAGACAGAAGATGAAGGGGGATACCGAAGGGGTTCAGCCCTAGAGGAAAGACCTACTTTTACAACTCCCTGAAAGACTGTGTGGATGTGTGTGCCCGTGTGTGTGAGTGTGTGTGTGTTTGTCTGTGTGTGTTAATCCTCAACCGGAGCCCCTGACAGCCCTCTGTGTCACTTTCATCCACATCAAAAGGGGCGAGGACACTTGTGTGTGGAGGTACAGAAAAGGCAGACCTCCTTCGCCTCACCCTTTTCCACTCTGCGTTTCACGGCTGACCAAGATGAGTGTGATACTGCTGTGCATAATTAAGTCAACACTGTCGCAGTAGATAAAGGGAGACCCAGTGAAGCCACTAATGTAACATTAAATGTTGATGACCCTTAAAATGAGTAAGAGGCGCCCAGCTGTCGCCAGTCATCCTTGGCACCATCAACTGGCTTTAAACTAGAGCTCTGCTTCAGGTTGTTGGTGATGTAAATGGACTGCATTTATACAGCAACTCTCTATTCTTACCGATCACTCAGAGCTCTTTACAGCACAAGTTAGCATTCACACACACATCCATACACTGGTGAGGTTACTCTGCAAGGTGCCATCTGCTTGTCAAGAGCCATACCCATTCACTCTCACACACTGATGGCACAGCCACTGGGAGCGATTTGGTTCATTATCTTGTCCAAGAACACTTTGGCATGTAGACTGCAGTGGCCAGGGATCTAAGCAGAGACCTTCTGATTAGTGGATGACCTCGTCTACCTCCTGAGCCACAGCCGCTTGTGTGAGTCCCATTTAGAGCTGTGCTGACATACTGAGGTGACTTATAGGCCCTGCATAAAGGCGTAACAGCTTTCCAAACTTTTTTTTTTTTTTTAGTACAGGAAAGGAAAACATAAATGTGCACACATAACAGCATGAAAACACATGTCCATACGTGTGGAGTTAAAATTAAAATAGAAAATTAAAATAGAAAAGAAAATTTGCACAATTTAAACCCAAGAAAAAAAAATCTAAAAATCAAATCAGGTTTAGCATAGTTAAAAGCCAGGTGGGCCTTCAGGTGTGTCCTAAAAACACCAGCAGATTCAGACTGTTTAATGGCCTCTAGCAGCCGATTCAAGAGCCAAAGAGCCAATACAGAAAAAAAAACCTGTCCACAGTCTTTTTTCTCCAAGAACGGGGCACAGCAGACATGCCGCAGTGGGAGGATCTGAGGGGTCTGGTGGTGCACTAAAGAGTAAGAAGTTCTGAAATTTATGTAGGTGCAAGATATTATGACTGCTTTAAAGCAATTTATGGGTAAAAAAGATGTATTCAAGTGCTGGGTGTAACAAAAAAGAAATGTCAAGTCGGATTATTTCCCAAAAACGCTCTGAATATCTTTTGGAGGATTTATGGAAGAATAAAAAGAGGTACTAGGTCTTGTAAGGTCAATGTAGACTTTGATCTATCTTTAAATATTTTTTTTCAGAGCAGCTTTTTACTTCTCTCTTTTTTTTTGTGGATCCAATAGAAGTAGGTTTTGTTTCATCTCCTGATATTGCCTGAAGACACATAGCAGAGTTCAGTGTCCCAGCCAGGGGTGGTCTTTGTCTGCACTTCACACTCAGTCATCACTCTCAGGGTGACTAATATCAGATCTTGCACAGGTGTATTTTCAATTCAAATGTCAGCTCAGCGATGAAAGCTGCCAAGTGCTGCCCAGTACGTCCAGTGCAGCAAAAAATAGCTTTGTGTGAATTTCATCAGTAACTGGAATAATGACAGCACACAGAGCCAGGACTTGAAATGACTTAGTGTCCTTAAAAATTAACAGGCATTGCTAGAATTTGCATCAGAGCTTTTTAGAAATTCATTTTGTTTTTTTTTTAACTTTTTACTGTGGAATCATGGAGTCCTCATTTTCCCTTTATTAAGAGAGCAGAGAGAAGAACCCACTGTGTCCGTGATCAATCAAAGTGTAGCTTTTTGTGATTTTTAACCATAATACTGCTGAAAAACACATTAAAATTTGATTTTAGTCCAAAGAACTCACAGCCTGAGTTATATAGAACAGAACAGAGAGAAGGATGCGACTGACACTTGGCTGTTTAATTAACCCCGAATCAATTTGGTGCCACCAGTACGTTAAAATTTAATATTGTTTTATGGTACCCCCAATTCGTTTATATTTTAATGTTGTTGCATAAAATTAAGTGTCTTTGTCTCCACTGAAAATATTGCGATGGGTTGACGTCGTTATAGCTATTGAAGCGAGACTGATTTTCAGCAGGAGCTAATGAGAGATGAAAAAACACTGTACATTGACCCTGAATGTCTGTTGGCGTCTACATTTAAGAAAGCCAGATTCTCCAACCTCTGCTAGTGCACAGATTAGCTCCAGAGCAGCTGCACAGCAAAGCACAGCACCAGCAAGTGAATCAGTATGAGTAGTAACTGTCTCTTGTGACTCATCAGAAAACTGTGTGCAAACCACGCAGCACCGAGAGAAACTACCAATGGAACTCGAGCTGCACACCAACGGCAGCTTAATCCAGATTTATTTTTGGCTCTCAGACTCCCAGTCAATCATTGTTGTTGCTTCCAGAGAGCAGAATGGATTTCGCCTGCACCTGGCATCCACAGACTAATTCTAAATTGCCTTGCAGACAATTTCTGTATAATTGCTGGCTGTTAATATTTGTGAGTATCCACTGCCAGCCTTAATTAGAGTCATATTCCTGTGAGTACACATGGGAGGTTTATGCATTCTAATCTCACAGGCCTTCCCAGTTTAGAATGTGGTTATTTTAGAAATTTTGTTGACATTCAGACTTAGTGAATTGTGCATTAATCCCAGCGGTGCGCTTGTATCCCGGAGTTCAATGGAGCCTCTCTAAATTTTGACAAAGCAGCTTACTGTAATTCCATGAAGTTGACAGTTGCTGGCTATTGCATCATCATCCAAGGCTGTCAGTTTGTCAGTCCCCCCTGAGTGGCCGAGCCATAAAAAAAACACTCGTGTTGTGCATGTGCCTGTGTGTTTGTGTGCAGTGTGTCTGTTCATGTTTGCGTTTGGGGACGCTGATTTTCTGGTCCCGGAAATAGTTTGGAAGATGAAAAATGTGTTTGATGTTCGGTAACTCTTTAAAAGTTTTTAAATCCAACAATGTGAAAGTGCTTTTGGAGAAGTATTGTGAAGTTGGTGCAAAGTATTTATCAGCTACTTTTTGCAGTAATATGTCCTACCTGGTTGGTTGCAAAGTCAGTGCCAAAAATATATCTGATTTTGCACAAAAATCTTTTAATTAAATCAAGAAAAACATGGAATTAGAAACAGAGAAAATATGTTTTGAAGACTTCAGTATCAGCAGGAACTGATCTGACGTAGGAAGCTGTACAATCTGAGCTGAATCTCTACTCTTCCCCTTTCTTATCTTTGCACTGGAATAGATGTTTTTTATCTCCCAGGATGCTTTGGTCCCTTATTCTGGTGGCTTTCACATTATCTCTGCATTGTAGAGATGCCCCACATCTAACACTGAATCTATGTGATTATTTATAATATCTACATTCAGGTTTGATCAGTGTTTTCCACCTGGTGTCATAGAGTTTGCTGTTTTCTGTGTGCTGTGTCCTGAGGATAAGTAAATAAAGCTGTGTGCCATAATACACCAGATAACACATAAGGCTTACTGAATTACAGTGGCCTGTTGTATCGTATCTCAAACTTCTGTCTAGAGGTTTTTTTTTACTGAATTAATCATGTGGTCTACCCAGAACCATAGTCATGTAGTCATCTTTACTGCTCCTATATTATCCTGACAGTAGATCTACGTTGTGGTAAACTGTATATCGTACATTGTCTGTAACATCATACGATTCATTTCTGACCACAAAACCTGCAGCCATGAGGCTCCTATGCTCTCATTTTTCTCTCTCTCTCTCTCTCTCTCTCTCTCTCTCTCTCTCTCTATCTCTCTCTCATGTCTCTATGCTTTTGTTAAACAAAACTTCTGAA
>JAPZDZ010000026.1:20950147-20962759 GCA_029783805.1 Acanthurus tennentii | reverse complement strand
TCTCTCTCTCTCTCTCTCTCTCTCTCTCTCTATCTCTCTCTCATGTCTCTATGCTTTTGTTAAACAAAACTTCTGAATGTTTGACCTTTTTTTATCTCCCCTACAGATCCCGTCCCAGGTAGGCTGTTTTTTTTTTTGTTTGTTTTTCTGAATATCTCAACAGGCCGACATCACAACACTCACTTTTTTGTTCCATTTGCAAAAAGCCCGCAAAGCTAGTGAGGTGCCAACAATGACAGATGCAAGAGGTTGTAGTCAAAAATGCTCAGGTTGATTTAATTTTCCTGCAAATGAATTCTACTGTGACTTAAATAACAACTAATATGGTGAAAGCAAAACATCAAGGATATGTTTTTAGTTTTAGTGACTGTCAAAGACCAAAACTGAAAGACATGTTCATCCATTCCTCCATGTTTGGACTAAACTAGTTTGTCTTTGTCTCTGACTCAAAAACTTTGATTCCTATTGAACATTCAAACACTGGTCACATTCTTCTACACTTTTCAGAAGGCCAAATAATCTCATAAAACAGCTGCACAATGTAAAATATAGTTATTGTGTTCATAGCAAAGACAGAAAATGTCACCAAGTGTGGCTGATTTATGTGTTGTACAACAATATATACAAAATCACTAGACTGTAAACATCCTAAAAGCTCCTGTCAGGTTTATATTTTGTAATATTTTACCCAGAAAGGCTTTGTTTACACAGGTAACAAAAAAAAAAACATTTCCCCTTGTGTCTCTGCTGGTAACAAATCCGCGCAGATGGTTCTTGTTTGATATGACAGGATTTTCTGACATTTCCACCTCAACCTCAGCACAATTGAGGTGAACAGAAATTTGTTGATGATAAATTCAGGATTGAAAAACTAAATTACACAGGAACATCTTTCTCTCACAGCTCTGAGCTCCACCATTAAAATTTAATTTAACTCCAATATATTTGGGTGAAGTGTTAGGGTTAGATACCAAGAGAAATAATTGAGAAAAATGACTTTAAAAAAACATATTTTTGAATAGCATTTTTTTTTTTAGCTGCCTTGCCTCGATTTTCTTCATTGTGGGGAAACATGTTTCTCTCATTGAGTATTTTCACTCAGCATTTTGTTTCTCTCACTAACTTTAATAAGCACACGTTGGAAACTTCTTCAAAGGCCATTTCCTGAAACGCCTCGTCACTACAAAGTTTGGCAATCCAATGAGGTGGCTCTTCAGTGTCCTTTCAGAGGTGACCTGGCACCGACAGATTTATTAATTATAGTTTCTTGAGGGCTATGGCCTATTTGTAAATCCACCTTTACCTGCCCTTGTCTCCTTCCCTCTGAGAAGGCCTGCTTTGTCTGCAGAGAGCTGGGTGCTGGGTGCTGCTGATAGCTGAGGAAAGGGTGGTGAGGTGAGGTGGAGGAATCATGTCGACAGCCGCCGCCGTGGCCCGTTCCACCCCTCTGAGTTTCATTTCTTTCCCCATTCATTTTTCATTTAAGGAGGTGACACAATATGCTCTCAGCCTAAGGGGCCAAAACGCACCATCGATTTCCCCTCATATTGTGAGGCTCTGATGCTTCACTCAGCCCGAGCTGTTACCGAGCTCGTAGGTTAGATCGGAGCAAACCAGGACGAACTGATAAACACACTGTATGCCTGTAAACATGATGGCTGACTCTCCTCGCCTGTCTGTAGACATTTAAGGAGAAGCTGAATGCCAAGATATAAACAGGCAGCAAAGATGTGATGGAAATGTTAAAAGCTATTTAATGAGAAAAAGGCACTTTTCTTGTTATGAACTCTTCTGAAAGAGGACTGGTAATTAGAGCTTAGTCTGTTTTTAATAAAAGAATTCTGTGTTCGGTTATAAGAAATGAGGAGCACGGGGGCAGACTCATAGACATTCTTCAGGGCAGAAGTTCACACCACTTAAAGATATCTGAATGATTTTTTAATGCATGGCAGCAATCAGGAATGAACACGTTTTGGCTCATGGCCTTTCATCAAGTTAGTGAGCAATGAAGAAAACCCTAATGAATGCTGAGTGCCAGAACACGTTCATTTCTGAAAAGCCACTGTGCATCGAAGAAGTGAAAACCTATTATTGTCGGAACAGGCAGTTCTTTTGTTTCTAAGAAGTCTCTGAAAATTCATCGTATAATAACTTGATGTAGCTAATGTGCTAAAAAAGTTGTACATTATATATGTATGTTTTATATTATGTAATGCAGATTTAAGTTTGATCAAAAACATCATTTAAACTGTTTGGTGTATTTTATTTCCAATATAGTTCAATCTGTGTGCAGAATTATGTGTAAAATTGATTGTAGCATGAAATAAGACTTATTACATCACCAACGCCAATGAGAGTAAAAAAATGTTTTTTTCAAAAGACTAAGAGTCCTTATAAGTTTCTCACTCAAAGTGACAGTTATGTTTAAGATTTACTTTTTAGACTAACTTTGAAATGATGTATTGATCTTGTACACTCACAGCAGAGGTAGCTAATCTGCTACAATGGATTGACCCGCATCTGTTGTTTATTTATGTTATAATCTATGTTTTTTTAGCAGCAGGTTATTCTATGAATGTATACATAATTTTAATTAGTAAATGAGATTTCTTCAACAGTCTTTCTTCAACAACGATCTTCAGCATCTCCTGTAGAAAAAATGAGCAGATAAAAATGAAAATAACAGCAATCTCATATACTGATACCACCTTAAAAAATATAGATTTGGATAAACTTAGAAAATTTGGCAAAATTGACAAAATTTAAGCCTGATTTGTGAAGTGAAAAGGGTAAGGAGGGCATATGTAAATAATTAAATTAAATAGAAAATGATTCATAACTAAATTAATGCTTCCCTACCGTGAAAACTGTACAATTACTTTAAAATATGTCATAAAAGTGAACACTTGCTTCTGTTACTGTACTGCAGCCATTCAGAACTGCAACAGGCATTTTGACAATTAGCTTTATTTTTAAATGTCTATGCAGGACTTAAAGATTTTTACCTTTTTTTTTTTTTTAATAACACAATCATCATTTTGTAAAATATGAACCTGTAACTGGAAAAAGGTGACATTTTAAAAAAAAAACATAGCACAACCTGAACACTCCACAAGACACATAAAACTTACTGAAGTGACTTGTGAAGCTGACTTTTTACCGCAGTGTGATCTTAACAAGATGGCTGACATTCGCACTTTGCCAGACGGATTCATCACGGCGGCACACCGTCAACAGGCTCATTAGCTTTGGGGGCTTCTCTTTGTGCTACAACTGAGTAATTTATTCTTGTGTTTGCTCTCTTTTCTTGTCCAGCACCATTTTTTTCATGTTCACAGGCTAAATAATCACAACTCAGCATGAATTAATCATGTTTCATTTAGCTCTGCATAAGTTAACATCATTGATAGGTTTTAATTTAATTGCACCCTTTGTTTTTTTCTTTAACGGGCCACATGAGAATTGAAGTTCAGCATGTTTTGTGTATGTGTGGGGCGTGAATGTTAATCAGAGCGTAACTACCACATTTTGGCCTTTTCAGAGACAATGATACATGAAATGAGCTGCATTATTTCAAACAATGCAATATTTCATATTTTTTTTCTTTTGATTTGTTTTGAAAGCAGCTACACTGTTCAATTTTTACTCTAATCATTTATAGCTTCAAAATCTTTCTGTTAGATCACTTTCCTCTGATTGGAAAATGGCATTTGGCAGTTTTCACAGTTGTTTTCTCCAGCTGGTTTAACTTGTGACTCAGATTGATAGGCATTTGTCCACATTGTGCCTTTTTGGACTCGATATATATTTCATTTCCTTTGATATGAAACATTTTTATCTTCTCAGCTGCACAGTACACACTTGTTGCAGTCTCATTGAAACAGTTTTTTCTATATTTTAAAGCCTTCAGCCATCACCGCTGCATAAAAACAACAGGACAGTATCATCTGTAAGTCATTAAGATTTCTTTTTTCTCTTTCTTTTATCCCTGGTAGGACTTCGGGGATGATGGCTCATTGTACATCACCAAGGTGACCACGACCCACATGGGCAACTACACCTGTCATGCTGACGGCTATGAGAAACTTTTTCAGACTCACACTCTTCAAGTGAACGGTAAGACGGGATAAACGCAGTCTTTTTAACCAGAAATAAAGTGCATTTCTTTGTCTGCTGCTGCTTAAATATCTGCTCTGTGAATCACTTCCTCTGTTGTTTTTTTATGAAATAATCAGAAACAAAAAGTAGAAAAAATTTGCCACTCGGGTTGTTTATCTATCAGGCTGTTGTTTTCTTGTGAACTTAATGTCTGAAGCACCAAAAGAATTTTACCATATCTGAAACAAAAAATCAATATGTACTTGAAGATGAACTCATATGAACTTTGTGGTCAAAGTCAAGGTCATTGTGATTTCACAAACACAACTTTGGCCAAAACACAGTAACTAATAATCTACTTCTGACTATAATCATAATAGTTATGACATTATGGAGCATCTAATAGGTTAAAAAAAATGAGCTTTTATATACAGATGGTGAAAGGTCAACTTTAACAGTGTTATCTTACTGTCTTGCAAAGCCCCTTTTGCCTTTTTTCCAATACCATAATTCAAGCACAGTATAGGAACTTGGGACCATGTTTCATATTTGGTCAGATAGTTTATTAGTAACAATAATCTTGGTTTATTACCTTGAAACTGTGATGTTTTTATAGATTTTCTGTGTCCCCCAGTTGAAGATGTGTTCGAAGCATCCAAGTTGTTAGAATTTTTGTAGTCCACCACACAATCACAAGGCAACAGTGAAACTTATTTTATAGTATTAGTTTACAAGATGCCTCCTCTGGTTTATGCTGCTTTTGTCATAGTTACACTGTTGTATCTGTACCAGTGTTCATCTCTAAGTTGGAGATTTTATTTCAGCACAGCCTGTCAAATCTCGTATAAAGCAGTAACCTCAGCATTGTGGTAAAGGCAGAGCAGGCGGTAACACAGTCAGTCAGTCAGACAGCAGCCTACAAAAACACAAGAGCCACAGACTTTGTACACTGATCCACATTAGCTTTGCTGCCAAAATCCTCTTCTTTTCCAACTTGCAGGCTTGAACCACACATCTTGTCCTACACCATAACCTGTCAAATGAGCAACATGAGAGAACATTAACTGCGAAACAAATGCGCTGCTAATGTCAGTTTGCAGGCTGGATGGCTAATTAGTTGCTCAGGTGCAGCATATTAAACAGCATGGAAACATACCAGCAAATGTCACTTTGGTCCGGTCAGATGCTGATGTGATCTTTATACCACTAACAACACACTGTTCGACAATGACATGCAAGATACTGGGCAGGTTTGTCAACTTTAAGTTTTTATTTATGAACTACAAAGGCTTTCCAAAAGAGTCCCATCCCCCGCAAGCCCCATAGTCTCTGTGACCAGCTGCAAATGGCACTCCTTATCAATGAAGGCGCTTTAAATCGGTGAAGTGTTCGACCCCGTGCTGCTCTCAGGAAGTAATCTTCATCTCAACTGTTGAACAAAACAATACACGTTGAGCAATGTGCTATTACCACTGAGTGTTATGGTCGTACAGGCTGCTAACAGGCCACAACTTAACTAAATGTCAACGCAAGAAGGGATGCAGATCTTATCTGAAACCCCTTCTGGCGCCTCTTCTGTCCCTCGCCTTGCTGTTACTCCCATGAATGTGTGGTTGCCAGTTCAGCAGACTTTGGTCTTCTTATATTTTTAGACTCGAACAGATGTCGATGTTGTTTTCAGTTCACGTAGGTTCACAAAATGAGGCAGAAAGAGATTAAAGTAAAATACTTAAGGGATGCATGTAATCAGGTGTTGTTACAGTCTGCACTAAAAGACCTGTGTTTGCAGCAGCACGCCAGTCTTCTTACCGTCGCTTCCCTTGGCGCTGGCCCTTTGGCAGGTTCATGTTAAAAAAAAAGATCTGCTCTCTTGACACAACAAGTCAGAAATAACAAATGACAACCAGTGACTTCAACACTACCAACAGTGTCTGTTTTGAGCCCAAAAGACTGATGATTTCAATAATGCAGTTCTGTTCCAGTGTGAGGATTTCCTGGCTCCATTAGACTTGCAGGTCATAGTCATCTGTTCATACTGCAGTCAGCTAATAGTGATACCAGTCAGCTTTAATCCAAAATATTTGTCAAGTGTCGCAGGGAACCAGTCGGCCCATAAAATATTTGCTTTTTGATAAATGGCTAAATCATGATTTATCTCTAAAACTAGTAGATTCAGGTACTATTTTAGAATCATTAGATCTGCCTCAGTGCGGGTTTACTGTGAAAGGTTTTTGTATTTTACTACTAGTTGGCCTTGTCTTCAGTGTGAACCTGCCACCTGAATGCTGAAATAAAAAGAAGGTAGAGGTGAAGTGGCAGAGATTGTGTTTGTGTGAATAAGCCAGTTTTCTCCCATACAAGTTCAAATGAATTGATTGTAAATAAGCTTCACATCTACATTACATTCTACAGCGCTTAATTCATTAACATTCTTTTGAAAAAAAAGGAAAAAAGAAAATACCCCAAGGTTAATTGCAATAATATACTGGTGTTATTGCACTAAGTATTGTGTTTACAGAAACAGGATGAATCTCATGAGACCAGTTACTTTAGGTTGTAATTGATATTAAAACTTCCACATGACCTTTTCACTGCAGACTATGAATTTCACATTCTTAGTCTGGCAGCCGTCTCCGAGGACCAGCTATCGCCCTGCCATGACTTGTGAGATTTTCTAAAACTCAATTAAGAAACAGCTTATAGAGAGGGCACTTCTGAGAAACTGGATTCAGACTGCTGTCCATCACTCCGCAGCAACACAAGAATGACAAGACCTACTGTAATAAAGAGTTTTTATTCAGAAGAGCTGATGAAATTGAGACTGCAGTTACTTTAAGAGAACTTTTGATTTCCCAGGGAAGCAGGCAGGGAACAGAGGTTTTTACTGTATTGTCAGCTTGTGTGGAGGATCATTCAGGAGTTTTGGGCTTTGATCCCTACGTTTCCTTCTTACAAACACAACCTGACTCATCATCCCTCAAGGATTTTACACAGGCATTTTTGTCAGCCTCTTTGTATCGTCTGCCTCATCTTGTTGCAGACACTGTAACTTTTAAACTATATGCTTCAGTATGTTTATTCTGTTGTGATAATTTCTTATCCTCAGTATGTTGTGTCAGCACTTATTTTTTTACCCATAGCTCCCTCTTTTGCTGCAGTGACCTCACTTTGGCCACACAAATCAATAAACTTACATCTAATTTGTACTGTGGCTGCAAAGTTTGTCCACTCTTCCAGCCAATTTAGCAGAAAAACAAATCGTTGTTTGGGCTAAATTACTGAAAGTCTTGGTTGAATTGTCAAATACGCTGACCACTTCTGCTGCTGGAAAAATAGATTCATTTTTCCTCCCTGGAAAGCTGCTTTCATTTTCAAAGTGTAATTTGAAACATAGGCATCCTAATGGTAAAGATGTAACAATATTGGTCCTAATGTTGTGTTTACTTGTGCCTGGTAGCATCATCCTTCACAAGGTCGCTCTAGCTGTTTACACTTTAAATGATACATAGCATATGTATTGCTGATGCAGTATACATGTATAGTTCTTTGTCAATACTCTGTTATTGCCCTCTCACTGCCTGGAGAATTATTTAATTATACCCTTTCGATAAACACTACCTTATTCTGTGTGGTTGTTGTTTGCCCCTGTGATCCCGGCAGTGGTGTAGTTGGGTGAACAGCTCTTGATAGGGACTCCCAAGTTAATGGAGAGGACATATGAAGAGTGTTCAAAGACCTGATGTGCCCGCTGGCCAAGGTTATACCCAAGGGGCCTTGTTAAGATGTAATGTGAGACCGCCGCCTTGTAAGCCTGCAAGGTTAGCTGCAGGTGGCAGGCAGAGGATAAGGTGTGTTGATCCCTGACTACCAAATTGACCCTCAGGACCTGGGATGTCATATCTCCGCTGGGACAGGGCAGGGGTTAGGGGTGGAGCCTTTATCAGTAGATATATCCAAGTGGATAAATAGTATTTGAGCTCACGTCGATGCACAGCAGCCTCTCTGGAACCAGAACTGATCGATGCTGGATTGTCTCTCTTTTCAAGAGTTGCTTGGTCGTTATGGGGATACTCACACGTTGAAGTTTTCCTCAGAGGAAGAGAAGGTTGCCGACATGTGACTGCATCTTACAGAGCAGACAGCTCTGACAGTTGCTGTGTCACGGAGCCAAAAAGGAGTTCAGTGTATTCTGACTCAGAGTGTGAGGTTGCAATTCTAAAGAGTTTTCTCAGAAACTCCAAACATGACTTTGGACTTTTTACCAACAACTGACAAACTGAAATATTTTATTGCCAAATATATTTTTTCAGCCATGAAACTGCATAAGATCTTTAAAAAATGTCCTTACCAGTTTTTCTGTCAAGCGTCACTTGTCACTAAATTTTCTTTTAACTTTACCTTCAACTTCCACTGTCATTCATACATGGGTTCATCTGCTCTGGAAATTTGCCAAAATATATTTGGAGACTTTCTTTGTGTTTATTGGAAAATTACTCTCCGTGGCACTGGTCAGAATCTGATTAGCTACCAGTTATATAAAATGTATCTGTAGCAACCAGTTGACAGGGAAGATGAATGAAAGAATTGAGATTCAGGTACTAACAGTCAAACACTGCATGCTGAGTGGATGATAACATAAACACGGTTAATCAACTTGTGTGCAACTAAAAACTGCACATCATGAAATATTAAAAACATCATTGTGACCTGGGGAATTGAGAAAATTTTCATTTCATTATCATTCTATTTTTTTAATGTGTCATAGATGAAATGATAATCAGTTAATTAAGAAAGATGGGCTTTGTGGTAATTGTGGTCAGATGATGGACTGTGTGGTCATAATTTCAGCTAATACGATGGAAAATTGCTCTAAAATTAAGACCATTATAGGTCCAATACAAATGCCCATTATTGTACTGTAAAATTAGAGATGAAATGACATATTAAGCTTATTCAACCTATAAATATATAGAAAGATATATATGCACTCCATATGTGATTTCCTTTCTAATTTTGCAGTTCATTATTTAGGTATGTTTTGTACATAATGGTATTTAATAGAAACCTGTTTTTCACTGCTCTTCATTTTTTCAAACTGCATATCCTCGGTGGACTAAATTACCTAAATTTAAATTTTGCTATTTTAATGCTTTGCAGTAAGTTCTATGTTATATGAAAACACACACACAAAAAGAAAACAAGCTTAACTTGCACTCACACACACACAGACAGAAGACGACACCTCTTTCGAGGTTGAAAAGAAAAGAGCAATGAAACACAGCATCGCAGCGTTCCCCAGAGATCCATTATGCCTTCTAATTTCTGTCCCAGATCTTTTTTAGAACAGCTCCAGCACTTTCCATGTTTTTTTTACTTTTGTTTTACCCTTGAAAAGTACTTTTCCACATGCTATGTGATGTGTAATGCATCGGATTTGGGCTCTGGACAAAACCGTAGTCTGAGCTTGATTACTCCCACATCTCCCATGGAGGCCTGAGGCTCAGGTGAGAGTGTGATCACAACACAGAGAGAGGAGGCTTTCATCATGGTGTCTGTATATTTGTCATGGTGTGAGTCTGTGAACGTCGCCGTGTGTGTTCAGTGTGTCGTGGTGGTATATGAGTGAGTGTTTGTATGCATGTGGTAGAGGAGACAGGATTATTTGTGATGTTTTGGGTGGGCGTCGTTCACGGCTACCTGGTTGCTTCTCAGAATCCAGTGCTTATGAGTTCCATGTATTTTAGCTGCAGCCACGAGTTCATTTTGATTTAGCAGTGGTAACATGTCTGCCAGACTTAGTTGGAAATCTCCCAGTAGTATGATGGCGAAGTGGTCTCCTGCCATAGTGTTTGTGTGTTCCTTGCTCTTGTGAGTCTCTCTGTCTGTGTGTGTGTCTGCACGCCTACTCATCTTCTAGAGCGCCATGGCCGACGGGAGCCTTGCTGAGTGATTGACGACTGGCTGGGGAGCTTTATGATGGAGCTGTCAGCCCTGCTGTGTCATATTCTCCTGGCAGTGGCTCTCCTGACACTCTTAGAAACATCAGAATGCAACTTCTCTCACATCTTGTCTGAATTGAGTTTTGAGTGGAAAAATCCCACCAACCGCCTCACTCCTTACATTTTCACAACCATCCAGGCAAAGGAAATTGTGATTTCCATGGAATAGAGTTTATGAATGCACATTTGTGGAGTCTGTCAATGAGGTATTTTCAAAAAGCAGGCCGCACTCTCTTCCTGTTTAGAAGGGAAAGAAGAGTTTCATGGATCTCTGCAGCTCATAAGGTTGTTGGAACTGGGCTGATGATGCAGATTTACTTTAAGAGAAACAAGAACATTTATTGATGTCTTAAAGTGACACATTTACATCATGGTGTAATGCCATTTAAGACAGTTTCTCAGTTTCAAGCCTTCGGATTTATCTTTAACTCATTTAAAGCAGTTAGAGTTGTCAGGAAACAGCTAACAGATGCCAGATGTGCCAGGTGATTGCTCAGTTAGGTCATGTGCCACAGGCCTCAGCTGTAAGATTAAATGCCGGCAGTCATCACACCTCAGGCTCTCAACATCATGTGACCAACTACAGCTCCTTATAGATTATAAACTACTTAGGGACAAACGTTTTTAATTGTGTCACTGTGTTAATAAAGGGTCACCTCTGCTATGATGTAAATAGTAGCTGTAGCTGTTTTTTGACAATAATGCAATGAAGGCAGAGTAAAACTCGAAACAAGGGGCAGCTCATACCTGCCCACATCTGGCCACACTTTTTATACTTGAACGTAAAAAAGACAGCAGTCACATGATGAAATCCCTGCCGTGTCTCCTTCCTCTGACCTCTGCAGGCCTGTAGAAGTAAGTTACACACACTGTGTAGGTGAAAATCTTTAAGCTGTGTTAGCAGTTTTAATGTGTAATGGTAAATGTTTAAGGTAATAATGATATCTATTTATGTCTAGTGTCTCAACTATTAATAAGTATAATACTACACTAAAATGTCAAGTAACTTGTACTTAAAGCAATCTATTAAATGGGACACTTCTTCTACTTGAGTAGTACAATATAGATTTTTTAATACTGCATCCAAAACTGCATGCGCGTTGTTGTGGCTAGAACAGCCATCTCCTAGTCAGTGTGTGTATGTATTTCACTTGGCAAAAACTTTGTTTGCGAAAGGATTTCTGATCAAGTCTAATTTATCTCCTCTTAATTCAACACTGTGAATAAGTAAGTGAGTAAGTAAACCACGACACTTATGCTTCATCAATTCTGAGGGATTTCATTTTAATCCCTCTCATAACCTAATAACCACCCACCTGTTCCACACTCATGAAACTGTGTCATTACTGAAGATAAAGATGCTCTGACTTCTGCTTAACTGTAACTTCGACATTCCAATGCTGATATTTCTTTACAGAGACACGTTAGGCTTGCAACATCATCAAACTTGCTGATGCAACCGAGCATCTGCCTGCTCCTAAGGATGATTTCAAAATAAAACTGAAAGCTTGAGGCTAAAAATATATTTGTAAATACAGCACAAACTAAATGCAACCCTGATTCCAAAAAAGTTGGGAGGCTGTGTAAAACACAAGTAAAAATATAATATTTAAAAAAAAAAAAATTTACTTGCAACACTTTAACAAAGTGTTCCTGAGCCTCTGAAATAGTATTCAAATCGTTGTCTGTAGCAAACAGTGCATACTTAACTAACAACAATTATTATCATCATCATTTAATTCTAATACAACAATAAAACATCTGCAGTCACCAGAAGCCTTCTAAACATTTCTGTCTTCTTATTTAATAGGCTTTCACTGTTGGCTTAACATATTGTCATTGTACCTTTAGGGGAATAAAATAAATTACAACACTTTATTAACTTGTATCAGTGACTAGTTGGAAATGCAATAGCATTAACAGACGTCCTCAGCTTTGCTGGATGTACTTTATCTCCCAGTCACAGAGGGAATTCACTGACATGAGCTTTTTCTCAAATAATGGGCCTTTAAGTAGGGAATGACCTTTATTGAGCTCTATGGGCAGTCAGTGGGGACTGCAGCAACACTGATAGAACTTGGCTCCTCCCACACAAGTCTCTGACCGCAACCCACCTACCCCTATAAGAAACAATGATGGCCAGAAACTGATGGACAGCAGTCACATTTCCACAGTACAGATAAGAAAGTCAGATTTTTTAGAGCAGATAGCTGACAGAAATATCTATAAGAGTTGACACAATGCAAACTGTGGAGCCACAGCTTTTTAAACAGCTTAAGAAGAAGGTGAATAATGATGTTGTCCTCTGTTGAACAACAGCCTATTACCTCTTTAATAACTATTTTTAAATCGATTTAATCACTATGTATTCTACATGTCTAGTTTCATACTTTCAGAAACTGTTAGTGATTTATTTTGTTTTGTAGCTATTCCCACGGAAGCCATAAAAACCTTTTCAAAAAGTTTTAGCCATTATGCCACAAAAAGTGAAACACACTGCCTTTAAATTTCAGAC
>JAPZDZ010000026.1:20935453-20947331 GCA_029783805.1 Acanthurus tennentii | reverse complement strand
ACCAACAAATCTCTTAACAAGCCCTCTAAAATTAAACTAAAGAAATAAAACTCCGTTTAGGCATAACTGAAGTAAATTAAAGGCTTTCCTGAAACCATTTGAAGTGCATGCACGGTCTTGATCTCTTTCAGAAGGCCCTGATCAACTCAACTATTCACAGCAGCTTTAATCCTCTTTATTACCAGTATCAGACATCCAATTTTGTTTTATTATGTTGATCAGAATTTCAGAATTTAATTTTCGATTTTTTTTTTCACTGACCAACTAAGATGTAACATGAGGTTTCGGATGCAGGTCCAAACATTGCAGAGACTGTATTAAGACTTGGCCTCATGTTATGTAGAAAGCAGTCTTATCATTGTAGGTGCAAGACATATAGATCACAAAATTTACATTTTGCTTTAAAATATTTACGCACCTTTAGAATCACTTTGATCACTGTTGGTGCTGTTTGAAGATTAATGTATTGATGCAGCTGTAGATCCAAACAGCCTTTATTCACAGAGCAATTTCAACACACAGCACCGTCACAAAGTGATTTACAGTAAACATGCAGATGATAAAACCAGAAAAAGAACATGAGCTGCACACAAACAAAGAAATGGGGCCAGGGCTTTTGTATGCCGGTGTGGGCATGCGAGAGGATATTACGTGTGAGTAATAATCTTCACTCAAAAGATCTTAGAAAATAACTTGTCTCAGTGGGTTCTATTCAATCAACCTTTTGATACTGCAGAGAGGCATCGGCGAAACTGAAGTGTCTCTGTGACTGTAATTGGTAAAGTAACCTGGGTCCTGTAAGAGCCCTCGGTGCCCCACTGCGGATGGCGAGTTGGCATTCAGGTAGATGTGTGCTCCAAAGCCCGGGAGTGCCGTGGTTACCAGATGGCCGTGGCAACAATCTTCAGTCTTTTCACTCACCTGGCTGGGTAAAGACTTCCTCTGACCCAGTGCCCACAGGAAATGGTCTCTACAGCATGTCTGTCTTCTTTGCTTTTGCCAAGACTCTCGCTTCCATCCTCTGCTCATGTCTCTGAAGTCAGTTTCAGAAAGGAGAAAAAAAGAGGACACTGATTTGGGCCACGGAGGCTAGGAGGGATTGCTTAAAACAAGACGGAGATAGAGAAATTTGATGTCCCTACTTAAACTGCTGCCAGGTTGTCATCCTTATATGTGACAGGCTGTTGTGGAATGAGTCATGCAGCTCTTTTATGGTCCCCCTGTAAACAGTTCACTGCCGCTGTTCAAGTTTCAGTCATCATTGCAGTGGGAGAGTCTCCTAAGATCAGGTTTTATCATTGTTATGCAATTCATAGAAGACTTCTTCCTTCTAAAGGATTATTCAAATACAGTCTTTTAATATTTTCCCTGTTTTTTGGAGCAAGACTCTAACAAGTTAGCTCGCGGGTGTAAAGTAAAAACTTGTGGGATATTCTGAGCCAATGCATAAATGCATATTATTAATGTATGTGTGTGTTTTATTGATTTGTGTTGATTTATGGTTTTTAGGAGTATGATGTGTAGAAGACTTTTTTGTTTTTGCTTCAGGGTAAAGAGTTGAAACTCCAGTATGACAGTGGCACGATGGGCAGCACTGTGTTAATCTGGCTTTTGTAACAGTTTGTAGATAAGAGTGTCTTTAAGTTTGTGCCATTTCTTTCTTCACTCATTTTGTTTTCTCTGCTTCTGTCCCCTCATCTCCCTCCTGACAAAAGGTTGCACAAAATCATTGGCAACCAAGAAAAAAATCAATAAAGTCCGAACAGAGTCTCTCTCCTCTATTTATCTATCTGATTTGTTTGGCTTCACAGAGCATGTTAACCTTATCTAAAGGCATTCAGCAATTCTGAGAATACACTCAATCCTATTGATAGTGTATGCTTATGCCAACCCATTAGTTCAGGACTTCTTGTTCAATAAGGTTGCTTCACTCCTCAAGTGGTACTAATGTAAACAACTGTGTGGGATGTAATGGTATTTATTTCTCCATCTCAGTTGTCTCCCTCTCTGTCACCTCTCTCTAGTTCCTCCAGTCATCCGAGTTTACCCAGAGAGCCAAGCCAGGGAGCCAGGTGTCACTGCCAGCCTGCGTTGCCATGCAGAGGGCATCCCCAGCCCCCAGCTGGCCTGGCTGAAGAATGGCATGGACATCACAACCAAGCTGTCCAAACAGCTCACCTTGCAAGGTAAAGAAGAGTCAAAAAATACTGCTTAATGGACATTTTGGACATGTTTGTTTATTTTTTTTTGTGTCAGTATTTCCAATAAGAAACAGTACCACTATAGCAGCTTAGCAATGAACTGGTTTAGATGGGAACATCTGCAAAACATAATGCGGTCACCTAAAATTGTAAATATCAGTTAGTTTACAGTCAGTTATATTGAGAATAGCACTTTACCTTCCCATCAGACAGCCCTTTCTAACATGAAACTAAAACCATTACATCCAACTGTGCTCTCTTCAAAGCCACCAGACTCCACTGACAAAAATCATAATTTTACCATTCAGAATAGTGGCTGGCCTAATTTGTTTGTGTTTTTGGGTGATTTGGGTGTTTCAAAGGGTTAGTTTGGATTCACAGAAGTCACAAAATAAGACAAACATGTAAGTGATCAAGCGGTAGAGCAGCAAATCTGTGAACTTTAAAGAAAAAATAACGATTTTGTCAATGGCATTTGGTGGCCTTGATGAGCGTAATATAACAGCTTCAGTTTTATGTAAAAAACCCTGTCTGAGAGCAAGATAAGGCTATGAAAATATTTAAAAAATAGCATACACATTTGTATAGATTTTTTTTATGATATGCTTCATTTTATTTGCTGCTGTCCCCATCCACAGCAGGTAATTTGTAAGCTTACTACACTAAGGCTCCAACTACCTCTCCAAACTAGGAGGCATGCCAACCACCTTCTACTGTAATTGATAATATTGACTTTGGATAAGAGTTAAGATAAGTACCTGATACAGTTTCCACTCCAAAAATTTTTAAATTTTACTTTTAATTACTTCCTAAGCAGTGAAAGAATTTGGCCCGATCGTTGGTTGGTTGTAGCCATTTTATAGTTCAGGACATGTGGACTAAAAATAGGTACTTTTGAATTGAATAAAGGTCATCAAGAGATTCATAGTGTCACAAGTTAACACATTGTTTCATTGTCGAGCCCCAATGACTTATTCTCAGGCAAAGTTTTAAAGTTTCTTCTTCTTCTCTCAAAAAACAGCCAAGCTAAATAAGTGGGCTTTGAAGAACATAAAACACTAATTCAAAAACCTGTCCCAGTGCTCACACGAGCACAGCATGTGGCAAACTTGTGCCACAATCTTTCTTTGAACTCCTACCTTTTTGAATTCTCCCACAAACAAACCTCTCACCCTTCCTCCTAACATATTAGAGAGGCGTTACGTAACAGAGTTATGGTGGCAGAGGATTGTAATGTGGAAGTCACCTTTTATCTCCCTGTGGAAGGCAAGCCGTCTTTTTTTGTCTGTTCTCTCTGTTGTTCCTCAAAGCTAATGGAAGCGAGGTTCACATCAGCAATGTGCACTTTGAAGACACCGGCGCCTACACCTGCATCGCCAAAAATGAGGCTGGCGTGGACGAAGACATCTCCTCACTATTTGTGGAAGACTCCGCACGCAAAACTTGTATGTATAAAACATTATGTCGTTCTCTGTTTTTCTTCAAGAGATAATGGAACCATGCAGTCAGAGTCTGAATAATTTATCCTCTCAGGTCTTAATAGTTTATATCCTGTGATGCAGTGATAGAGCCTCTGCAATGGAAGTAATGGTGGTACTACTTGTATCTATACTCACCTCATCTCCTGGTTTAGGAGGAGGAACAGTGGTTCCCGCACTCGTCCATCCACTGAGGAACACATTTTCATCTCGTATTTGATCTCCTTTATATTTGATTTCCGAAAGGCTGCAACTTAGACAAAATTTTTACAGAAGGTTTAGTAATTTAGAAACAGAAAATAGGTTTCATCTCAAAAATGCCAGCCATTTCTAGTTTCTTGATGCTCAAATGTGAAGGTTTGCTGCTTTTCTCACTTTTTAATCCCTGTAAATTGGATATCTTTTGGTTTTGGCCTGTTAGTCAAAAGGCATTTCAAGTCGTCACCTTGGGCTTTGACAAATTGTGATGGGCACTTTTCCCAAGTTTCAAAATGCTTTTGTTGCCACAACCAGTCGGAAAAACCCCAGATATTTAATTTACAGTGATATAAATCAGAGACAAAGGAAAAAAACAGCAAATTATGGAGAATATTTGACATCCTCACTTTGATTAATAATCAAAATCGTCTAAAGTTACATTTCTGTCACTTTATCTTTCAATCCAAACTTTCCCTTCTATCATGCACCATGTCAGTCCTTTTCTTTTTTCTGCAAATACACTTAATTAAGGTGGTATTTGACATTGGACATCAATCGTCACTATGTAACATTGTGACACCAGTGACCTTCTTATTTAAATTTGGATGCTTTTTTCGACACAAACAGTCTTCTCTTGTATCCAGCCCATGAATATTCTCACACAGTAATTAACGTTGACCTTCTCAGAAATCTCAGAATCTGTCTTTGGGGTTCAAAACCAGTTGTTAGTTTGTTGTACTTTCCTGTGGCTAATTAGTCTTTCCAGACAGCACACTTTGCAAGTCTGCAGTCAGGTCACACAACTGTACGTGTACGCTGTCCCATACCATTGCCAGACCCAACGCGTTTAGATGTCATCCCCGCGGTACGACACTTCCTCCACCCAGACTGTCATGCATCAGAGGATCATGCTCGGCGAGGTCAGAAGTCACTTGTGTGCTTTGAAGCTTTTGAAGCTCCACCGCGGGCCAAAATGGTACCAGGAGTTGGATATTGCGGATCCTTTTTAGAGTGAGCAACCCCACAGGACAGGAGTTCAAAGGGATGTCAGCAGACAGCCAGGCGTGGCTACGCTACTACATTATGAAAGGTAGACAGAAAAAATCAGACATTGCTCTCCTGTGTAGTCTGGCATGAATGTAACTGACCACCTGTAGTGTTTTTATGGAAGAATGCCACTTTTATTTAGGACCTGATTAACTGAGAAGATAGAAGTTGACTGTGTCTCTCGCTGGATTTGCTGCCTCTGTGAGGCTGAGGATAATGTGGGCTGCAGCCTTCAACTGCTGAGACCTTCACCTCTGCTCCTAAAATATGCACCCTGATAGGTCGTTTTGCTCAGAGGGGAGTCTGGAAACATTACACTGATATTAGAAATTAAAGCATGTAACCTCTTTAATTTCAAAATGTTTTCACTCTCTCTCAGGAAGCACTTCAAAGATAAGGCTGATCTTATTCTAGTTAAGTAGTTAAGAGACCAAAACCAGAAGGGGCAACATCATTAATTACTGAGCTGTTTGTTTTCCCCATTAAGTAATTATTTTGACCTTTAATTTGTCAAACATAGCTTGCTAGTAGGAATTGGTGTTCCGACCCTGATGGTGTTTTTTTTGTTTGCTGGTTGTTGTTTTGTTTATGAAGCTTCCAAACTAAACTAGTTTGATTTTTTGTTTTGGACATTTTTTTATGGCACTCCATCCTGTTGTCCTGACATAAAAATCACCAGAGTGCTGTGAAAATTGAGACAGACAGCAAAAAATCTAATTGTCCAGCTTTACATGAGTAATTAGCTTAATAGCCACAAAAGGTTAAGTCAAGTTTATTTCAAAGTGCTACAGTCATCTGAAGTGCTTTAAAAATTCATCATAAAGTGTTTTACAGCTAATGACGTGTCTGTAGTTCAGATGGAGAAATGTGACAAAGAAAGTAGATTGAACTTTTCAATAAATTTTATCTACTGGAGGCTGATGAGCCTTAAGTTTCTTGATAACTGCTGAAAACTGTAATGTCCGTTTAATATGTGAAACAGCAAGAAATTTATGTATTAATAACTGATGCAAATATTTAATCAAATAAACCTCAAACATATGAAGGGATGAAAATATATTTTTTTTCCATATAACATCCTACACAGTCAATCTCAGTGGAAAGAAGAGACACTCAGTTTATATTTGAGTGCAGCCTTGTTGGCTGTGCTGCTGCTCTCAGAAGGTGAAACCAACATAAAACTCATTAAATCTGTGAAAAGGCTGCAAGTTTGAGTTCTGACCCTCTCTTGTCATTTGCATTATCGTGGCATTTGATTAGCCACTGGAGATGGACAGAGATTTTTATTGGGCTCTCCAATAAGGGGGCGGCTGCATGATATTTTCCCGGAGAGCTGCCAGCTGCTGTCAATACATCAGCGTTTAAGGCCGGAGCACCAGGAAGAGGCTGAGCTGCTCATTTGTATTGTGCTGCTAAGAGGTAACACAGCAAACTTCTTCAGGCATGAGTGTCCTTGTACACCTTGTACACCCCGACTGTCTTACCAGGGATCTATGTTCCCTTTTGAACATTATTGATGTGTTAAACAAGAAGCTGTTACTACAAAAATCTCAAAAATGTAAAGAAATACAGCAGTAGATCAGTATTTCTTACATTATGCTCTATGCAAACAGATGATCTTGCATGAATGTTTGGAGCTGTTCGCTTTGAGCCGTTCATTCAGCTAAAATTGTTGGATATGTTTCTTTTAAGGACACAGTCCCATCTGCAGCTTACACACACCCTGCTGTGAGATGTTGGCACACTGTAGCACTGCTTTGAATATACTGTCTTAAGCTCAAAATGATTTGTGCTATTTTTTCCCAAACTCAGTATAGTTATGCTGTTTTCTCATACTCAAACATTTAAGTTATGTACATTTTTAAAATAGTTTATTCTGTCATTAATACATAATTATTTAGCATATTTAAATGTACATATTTTCCAAAAGTTTAAAGGTAGGTGCAGCAGATGCTTTGAATCTATTTAAAAGGAAACTTGTGCGTATTCAAATAATTTGCATTTCTTATCTATTAATTTGAATTCTTTTCCAATCAAGACAGCCAAAAAGCAATAAAAAAGTCATGAAGTCCCATTCATGTCAGAATACTTATTCAAACCCACAGGCCAGAGCTCAGTGAGGCTGTGAAACCACATTAGTTCCATACAGCGTCATGTTGTGGCCTCAGAGCTCTCTAAAGTCATTGGCCCAGTTGTTACCTGTCAGCAGATCAGCCTCTGCGTTGACATCCTGGTTTCAGAGGGAGATTTCAGGGACGAATATGATGGAAGTGATGTTTTCAGTGGAGATCTGACCTTAGGCTGGCTCATCAAACTCAAACATGTCTAACTTTAATTATGTCTAATATGATACAGAATTTTAAGGATTTTAAAACTAACTTTAATATAACAGCAAAGCTTTGACATAAAACTAGAATTATGAGTAAAGTCTACTGGCATATAACAATCATAGCCCAGGACCCTACAAACAGATGTCCTTACAGATGTTCCATCTGTCAGATGATTTTCAACATATTTGTTGCTTTTTTGCCCTCTAGTTTGTTTTCAATCATTAGTCCTTCTGGTTTTTCCAGCTTTTGAAAGAAGCGCTGGATTCTGTGCTGACTTGATTGTCGTCAGGCTCAGGGCAGAGATCTGCACATTATTAAAATGGTTGGCATTTGCCTTTGAGTACCAGAATTACAAATTCTTTCATCCGAGAGTTTCACATAGAAGTTGAGATGCTGGTGGGCATGTTGTGGCACCAGACTACCCTTGATCTAATACCATTGATCTGCACCAGACACCGATTCAAATGACACATTGTGATTATACTTGGAAATGTTTTCGAAATCTGACTTTGTGAAAGAGTAATGATCTCATTCTGTGAAAGCACTGTTTATGACCTGCCTTAGGCTTCTCATTCACACACTCGAATAAGACAGAGAGAGCTGAATAAGTAACTAAGCCAGTTGTCAAAGGGCTGAATAAGGTATTAAGAAGGAGATGAACTGAAAAACATGATTTTATGAGCCAGGCGTGAATGATCTTTAGATGAATTCACGACCCAGGAGCTTGAAGGTCAAAACCTTCTCTTCACAGGCACGACTCTAAAGTGAATTGTTTTTCTTTAAAAAAAAATTTACTCAAGCGCTTCGTTGTTTGGGAAAACCTGAGCAGTCACTATTCTGAGATCTCTTTAACACAGAGTCTGTCACCAGCAGGCAGAGCACCATCCATCTCTGACAGTCTGCTGCTAAACTGGCATAAATATCTGCCCTTCACAATGTGCCAATTATTTCTGCAGTGTCAGAGGATCTGCGAGGCTCAGAACAAGCGTTTGTTGCTTTAGTCTCTCCACTTTTGTCTCTACATCATTTTGCACTTAATGCTTCATCTCAGGGACCTGCAGAGTACTGTAAAGTGAATATTCTGGTTTAAGTAGAAGCCCTTTTGCCCTCTTGAGCTTAAGTGCCCTTCAGGACCAAGTAAAGAACTAATAATTACAGAATTAAAAAAGAATTACATACATTTTCATAAAGTGAATCGATATTTTTCCCCACTTCTAATGATTATTACAATCACAACTAAAAACTGACCGATATCAGGTAGAAAAACACAAACTGGCATAATTAAAACAGTTGGCATGGTTAATTTTGAAAGCAGCAGCACCAGCAGCAGTCGGCTCTCCAGCTAACAGTGGGACTTCATCATTCAGCAAATCAGCTAATCAGTCCAGACAGACACAGCTAAAGTCCTGGCTCTGCTGCTGCAGGTGCAGCCAAAAAAGCAGATGGCCAACAGGTTAATGACTAAAATATTTAGTCAACGTTTACTTGGTACCTTTGACTGTGTTTTGTAACAAAGTGGACAGCAGACCCTTACATTACCACTAACACAGCCCACATTGCAGCCTGTGCTGTAAATGAGATAATAAAAAGCAAATGTGCAATGCTCTCGTCAGGTATTGAGCGTCAGGTCAGTGATCAAGGACTGCCCATCACAACGTCTGTGTGAATTCCTGCTTCATATCCTGCTTTCGTCTCTAGTCACGACTCCAGTATGTACTTTTTACTGTACTTGACTCTACATTATGTTTTCTTGACTCAATGCTTTGTGAGTCACCGTACAGGCCTGTTAAGTAATGCATGACCTTCACATACCTCAGCAGGAACAGAAAGTCTTGGAACTCTAGTGGGCTGGAAAGTGAGTTTTGAATGTTGCCCTGCAAAAAGCCTCTTTACTCAGTCACGAGTCGGCCGCTAGCTGTAGTGTCTATTTTGTTGCAAATCTGCAGATGAGATGAGATCATTTCATCTGTATCAAATACAACTCAAGTTTTGTAAGGAAATTTAAAGTGTCACCTCTTCGATCCAATATCTGGATCTGATTGCTGTCTTGTATGAAGGCATTCAAACTGGAGGCGCAAGTTGCTCAAATCTGATTTTTCTTTTTCTGCTCATATGTAAGTCAGATCTGATTTTTCATAAACAGCACAGATCACATTGAATCTGTCTTTTCAATTTTAGACTTGGGCCATTTTAACATGTGCTCCCAAATGTGATACAACCTCAGTGTAAACAGTTACATTGGAATTCATGCCACTTAACGTCGCTCACTCGCTTTAACTGAGTCTTCTGCTGAAAGACTCTCATGGAGAGACGCTGACAGATGTAGGCAGACAGATGTGGTTAAGTTGCCTGTGATATCCTGTTTTGGATGAAATCAGTTTCTGTGAAGCCATTCTCATCACAATCAAACCACTCCTGGCTCTCACTCTCACACACACACACACACACACATCTGAACAGAAGAAGCAGCCGTAGCTCCACAGAAAGGCATAATTAAAACTCTGGCTCTCTTCCTCCTCGTCCTTGTTGTTATGCTCCAGAATTCACTGGCTTCCACTGGACATCAACTTATAAATGAGGTTGTAAATGACCATTTCAGTGATGTCCAGATTGAGTTCTTTACAATAATGTGCTTTGCCTGATGTCTTGTAGCATATTTTCGATTTTTTTTTGCACGTCGGTCAGTTTAAAATCTGATAAAGGCCACATGCTCTTCCTTGTGTGCTGTACTTTTCCAGTGCTATCCTCTGCATATTCTGCTGTCTTTATTCCATACTCCACGGTTTCTCAACCCTTTCCTACATCTAGCATTTTGTAGAATTTTGTTCCAATCAAACACAGCGCTGATGATTTCAGGGATTCAGGCAGAGAGGAGGATCTAATCAGTGAAATCGGCTGGTGAAGTGATTGATTGGAACAAAGCTTCAGGGCCTCAATGGCACAGAGACGAGACCCACCGCACCAAACCAAAGTCTCCACAAAGCTGTTTCTTTCTATGTGGACTGCAGTACTGTCTGCTCCACATCCTCTGAATAAAAAAGATCAGTTCGAGCCAAAATAGTGTCCATGTTTCCATCAGCGGTGTCCCTCCCCATCACAGCAGGCTTTCACACAGTGTTGGACACGCTGTCAGCAACAAGGAGCTCTAACCCGGCAATGACGCTATCCACAGTGTCAGCAGCCCACTGGCTGTCAACTGGGTTTCATGCTCAAGGCTTTCTGAAATGAAAATTGTAAATCCAGCGAAAAGTTTTAAAGCCTTTAAACCTTAGTTACAACATGAAAGCTTCTGAATATTTCTGATGATGCATTTGGTAAAAATGTGATATAATAATACTGGTGATAAGTATACTGATCCTTTTTATTAAGTAGATTCAGATCATTAAGAGCAGAAAGGTCAAAACAATGACATAAAAACAACTTAAATAGGCTGTTTTATTGTAATAAACTTCAGTGATTTATTTTATATCAGTGTGTAAACTTAATGGACTAAAAGTTATGTAAATTAGCCAGGCAGAGTAACTTTAGGAACCATTATAGATCTGAAGAAGCATTAAAAAGCCATTGTGAATTTGATAAAATAGTAAAAATCCATTGCTGCAGGTGGTTCAAAGTCATTGCACATACACACATTTATCTCTCTGTCTGCAGTTTTTGTTTGTGATGAACATAAACACTTAGACAGAGGGTTTTATTTTCAAACTTCGATGTTTTAAGCTTTCACCCATAACTCTGAAACTTGTGGGTTTTTCTCCAAGGATTAAGTCTTTTGAATACTTTCCTCTTTATGAGATGGAGCAGCCTTCCGTCCTCCAAAGGCTTCCGGCTCTTCTGCGAATGCAGTCAGTCCTGTCATTTTAAAAGCTTTCTTAGTCTACCTGAATGTAAACAGTACTGCAGGTCACTTGCTGTTAAGGTTAGTCCTCAATCTTTAACTGCCCTTGAATATATTCAACACAGAGTTGCCAAAAGCAGCAAAGGAGTGGTTAAAAGCTCTGGCTGAAAATGGATGGATAAAATATAAAAGCTGAAAGACTTCTTGCTCAGTTAGAAGTGGGACTTGATCACCAGGTGAGTCAACACCGCATGTAGTGAAGAAGCAAGCACACAACAGGAATACTGATTGTTTCACATCAGTATTTATTTAACCACAAGAAAGGCCAAGCTGTGCAAGCTGGTAGCTGCAGTAAATTAGACGTAAAAAATCCTATTGAAAACAACATTTCTTAACCTTTCTTCAGCTGCATAAGCTATCATTTTTAAAATTTGCAAATCAAACAAAAATAAGTTCTGTAGTGATTCTTCAAACCTTTTGAGAGTTAAAATTTCATGACCTTCTCTTTAACCCCCTTATACTCACTCTGCTTTAGTGCTGAGGCAAAGTCAAAACCAAAAAGTCTTCCTTTCAGTTTTAGATGTTAAGTTATCTATTGTCTTTTTGTATTTATTTGTATTTAGTGTTTATTCAGCTATTTTTCTAAACATCATTTTTAGTTTGGAGTCTGTGCAGAGGTACAATGATCCCTTTCCCACTTAAACCTATCAGTAAGTAACACAAGAATGGAATACAAGATGACTTTTGTTATGATTTTTAAACATTTCTGCAATAAAATATGTAAAAGCT
>JAPZDZ010000026.1:20920173-20935353 GCA_029783805.1 Acanthurus tennentii | reverse complement strand
AAGTAACACAAGAATGGAATACAAGATGACTTTTGTTATGATTTTTAAACATTTCTGCAATAAAATATGTAAAAGCTATTTTTTTTTTTTTTTTTTTTTTCCGATGGGGTACCCTGGGGAAAAAAAATCTGTCAAACTACGACCATGCATCTAATTTATGCCAGTTTTGGGGTCTCCGGAATAAAAGTTTGAGAGCAGTTGTTTGAAAGGGAAAGGCTGCTTGAAAAGACCAAACCAACAGGCTTGTGGAGTCAAAGCCAGATGCTTCATCCATCTGTTCCATCGAGCTCCACCCACCAAATTAATTAAATACATATCGATGAGCCACACTGTTGTTCTGAGTGACACGTTGCCTCATTACAGTGTGAATATGAAAACTTTTGAGTCGATCCCTCATAAATCATCACGTGTATTTCTCATAACATCAAATATCCATGACTAAGTAAGCAACGACCTAAGTTAAAGTTTGAAAGAAAACATTGATGTTGAAGGCTCATAAACTTAGAATTTGATTGACTGAAGCTGACTAACATGAAAAATAAATCAACAGCTGTCCTCACATTTTGATTTAAAATTGCTCGGTACTCATGGGTGCTTAAAAATATATAACATCACTTTTTTCAACTGAGCCCCACCCACTTCAAACAAAGAAGCAGAGGAGAAAAAGAAAAACACATCTTTAAAAATCTTTTCTGCAAAATAATAGAACCTGATTGCTCATAGCATGAAGCTTACAAAGAAAATGGGTTTTTAGGGCCTGTCTGTTCAATTCTGATAAAAAAAATTACAGAATGATACTGTTACACACTTTCTTCTTAGAAAAATTTTAAAAAAGGAAGAAAAATTTAAAGCAGACAATTGACGTGGCATAATTGGAATAACTGTAAAAGGCACTGTCAGTTTCTACTGATCTTCAGACCAAAAGCAGTACGTTTCAGTCCATTTTTGAATGTACTGTCGGTGAGTGTTGTGGATATGCGGTGCATCAGTTTCTGTACTAAAAGGATATATGTTTTGTATCAATGCAGCTTTAATGCAAGCAAAGGGAAATATTTTTTCCCCGTAAGTTGCATTTATGTTCTGCTTCCTCATTGTAAATGCCCACAGCTGCGAGCCGGCACTCAGCTTTTCACAACACTTGCAGTTTGTCTGTTGCAGAGTGTTTGTGCATTGCTTATAATTAAAGCAGAACTTACTGCAGGGGTCAATATTTCCAAGAAACTTCTGGGATAATCTGTGGAAAGAGTAGCAAAACCCTGCACACCCAAGGCAGTCATCCTGAGTTAAATTTTGCATTTCCATCCACTGTGACCCAATTACTCCGCCTATATTATGCATCGGCTGTCTTCTGCCATGCTACTACGGTGAACACCACAGGCTGTTTGGCCCACTGTCGCAGTAGCTTGCTCTTGTAAACAAATTGAATTTATGTAACCTTGCTGACGGGTAGGAGCTGCAGAGTCCAGGCTGGCTGCTGAGCGTGGCGCTCCCAATGTTTGGGACCCAGTGGAAACACAGTTATTACGACCAGAAAGAGTGAACTCGCCGCCTACAGTGGCAGCCAGCTTGTTTTGTTATATGGATGATGAAGTTGATGTATAGGTCCCTTGTATGCGCAGAACAGCCACAGTCTCTCAGCCAAGTGATGAATAGCATCAATACTGTGGGCTATTGGAAAAGACCGGGGCACACAAGATCTCATCTCAACTCCTCTTTTCCATTTTCTCCATTTTCCATTTTTGGCACATCTCAAATAAATTGTATTGTTTTCCTTTTGTTTTGTCCTTCCTGTCCTTCCTTTCCCAGTCCCTTCCTCTATATAGTTCCCACTCTTTTGTGTAACTTTTAATGAGCTAAAATTTATGCAAGAGTGCACAGGAAACACTTGACAAAGCACTTTTGATAGATTAAGGCTGACTAACAGCACAGTGGTGTCTGCTTGGCTTTGTCTTCCCCCTCCTTTTCTTTCTGCATCTGTCCAGCCGAGCAAGAGGCTGCGGGAATGAGCATTGCAATAGAGGCAAGATTAGAATCGGATGTGAATTGGGCTGGAGATTGGTTTGTAGACTGAAAATGCCTGTAAATGGAAGATGGGGTGGAAGTAGAGAGAAGACCGGGGGACAGATGAACAATGAGAGAGAAGGTCACTAATAAAAAGCCAGTGTGAGAGGATAGTGGTGCTGCTGGTGGGTAGGAATGATAGAGACACAGAATTTTCTCCAATATGTGCATGGTAAAAACTTCTTTACTGGCTCTATAGTTTCTCCTTAGTTTGGCTGGCCAATTAATTTTAATTAAATTTTCAGTTGCATATTTGGTTTCTAACCATTGTGAGAGCAAAATAAATCGACATTAAAAAGTCGTTAGTTCAGGTCACTGTGGTCAGTCGAGGTATAGTTCTGCAGAGCCCACCCTGTCTATAGCATTTTGTTAGCAAAGGAGACAGGTCTGGCTAAACCAATTATCATTATGCTACATAGGAAAGATGGAACTGAAGTACTGTAAATCTTAAAACCATAACAGTCTTCTTGGTGTGGCCGAAGACAGTGCCCTTGCAAAATTTTAACATGCAGATAGCAGAAGAGGAGGAGAATGCCGGCTTATACCAACAGCCTGCATCAATGAGTCAGACTAATTGAGCTATTATTTGCAAAAACCTGGTTAAATCAGCATTTCTTTTAGTGCTGTTAAAGTACAAAAAGAGCATTAAAGTTGCATTACAGCAATCATTTCCCACATTTTACAAATTAGTCCTTCATTTTCTTTTTATACCTTAACTTTACGAAAACCAGGTGTTAAAAAGACTTTTTTTGACAGTTTAATAATAATGTATCATGTTTCCAAAGTCGTTAACTAATGGTGTTAAAATAACAATAACACAATAAATGTGATAATGAATTTTGGAATAATCTAGCAGCTCTACTCCGTACCGCATCAGTCTTTACTCTTTAAATGGCATCTCTTCTCCGAAAAACCAACAGCTGGTCTGTGTTTTAGGTCACCAGTTAAAGCTCTCGAGGTGTTTTGAGGCTTTCATTCCATATTTTATGTGATTTGCCACTGCTAAGTGAATTTAATGAGAAATTACCTTTTATAGGAGCACTGATTTTGCCACTGAAGAAAGAGCACACTAATCCCTCCTAATGACTTAAGATAATCATCTGAGCCTGAAACCATGCGTGTCTAAGACGGCTTAATCATAAAACTTATACTGATGGATGATGATCTCATATCTAAGATTTTATTCTTTAGACTTATTTCACAACTTATTTCTCCCTCTCTCACATAAGCCTGTTTAGGTTGCAGCATCCAAAAAACATAAATCGTTTTACAGTACTTGTAGATTGTTCACCGCACTTCATTTTCCAGTGTTTGGTATCAAATTAATTCCAAGCAGAGGGCTCTATCGATTATTTGTTGCACTAGGTGTCAGAGAGACAGTTTCTATAAAACTTTCATGCGGCCTGCTTTCCTGTTTGCCTCAATAGGAGTTAGTGTTTGGGTGTTAACTCTCACAAAGGGACTCTATTGATTCTCACATTGATTTCCATCCGTCCTTTTCCTCTTTTTCTCCCTCACAGTGGCAAACATTTTGTGGCGAGAAGAAGGTACGTCTAGACTGCTCCTGCTTCACTACAGCATTCATTAAACTGAGTTAATGAATTTTTGTAATAGGGTTACTGAACTGTGATGAGAGGGATTAAATGATTTGATGCTCTGAGCGTAGATAGCACTTCTGTAGTACTCTCTAAGCTGTTTTAGGTGTCTACTATAACAGCTCTGTTTTTTGCTTCACTCTCCAGGTCTGGGCATCGGCAACATGTTCTATGTGTTCTATGAAGACGGCATTAAAGTCATTCAGCCCGTGGCATGTGAAATACAACGACACATTAAACCCAGTGAGAAGCTGCTGGCTCTGCAGGTAAGCGGTCGAGCAAAAAACATTCAGTGGCTCACTTTTATAGTGATTCATTTTGAGCTGGTCCATCCCAGCCATCTGTGGGAATGAGGAGGAGGGGGGGGGGAAGAGGAGGAGCATGTGAGCATCACTGATCGGTCTTTACTTTGTACCAGAGTTTCAAGGTACTTTTTTAAGCCAAAATATAAATTCTTCAGTTTTCCTTTCATATCTTCCTCGGTGTTACTCAATATCGAAAAGACAACAGTCACCTGGATAATTTAATACTTGGTAAAGGCTTTTGTTTTGGTCAGTAATCTATAATACTTTAACTTAAAGTCAGTTTCTTGATGAAATAGGGATTTGCTCTGATATAATGCTGCATGATTCTCAGCTGTTATTCAATAGAGACAAATCCAGTTGCAGGCTCAAAGACAGATACAACAAATAAAAAAAAACAATGCATTAATTAATTCATGTTGAAATGACTATAATTATAAAACAGATTACAACAATTTGATATTTAATCATGTTTTTGGAAAATTGTGAGTTTTGACTTCAAATGGTTGTCAGTTATACACACAACCAACTTTTAGAAAGTTCTGTCACTGAATTTTTTTTCTAACCGAAACTATTCTTGTGAGTAAAAACTGAGCATTTAAATTAAACTGATTCAATTAACAGCGTAGTAGTAGAAAATCCCACAGAAAATAATAACCTGACTTTTCCACTCTTCTCAGCTTTACGAGGCCTTTTAGTGTCTTTTGGCTCATTGTTTTGGTTTTATGGCCCAAAAGTGGCTCCAGTGTGAACAGACTGCTCAGCACCAAACAGCAGATAAAAAAGGTTCACAGTTAATTGATTAGGAAGGTCAGGTGTGTTTGTTTGTTTGTTTGTTTTATTTTTTCATCATTGGGCAAATGTATCCTAGAAGCAGAAAAATGACAAATTAGGTAAGTGGCTGACTTCGACCTTTTTTTAAAAAAATACAGAATTTTTTGTTTCTAAAACCCAAAGGTTCAAGTTTTTCTAAATAAGTAAAAGTAATGAATCCCAACAAAAACAATACAGGTTGGCAAAACTTTCTTAAGTTTAAGTTTACTGAGGACAGTTGAGTTTTCTCAACTTTTTAGAATCTTTTTTTCATATTTATTGTTTTTTACAGTGTTGTCTAAGAGAAAAAATACACTTCCACGCCTCCTCTTGTGTCTGATTTCTGGTTTGTTCAGTCTCATCCGTGACAGATACTTTGACCTATTGCAGGTTATTTCACAGAGAAGTGTTCTTCTTTGTTTTATTTTCTACAAATACAGATGGGTTTGCTCATCCTTCAGAGGGTGAGAGCCTGATTCAGTGATGAAAAATTCTTTCAGAAAAAGCTACAACTTGTGATAATTTTGTCTTTGCCTGCAGTGCTGTATTGTGCAGAACAGAGGCTTTTGGCTATTTGTGTGCTTCTTTCCACAAGTGGCAAAAACAGACATGCTGACAAACAGTTTGGAGTCATTTTTGAGGGTGGACAGTGGTTGTGTGTGTGCATTGTGTAGTAGTGAGCAGTGAGATTTATGCTGGTAGAACAATTTTTCCATGTCATTGCGGGTCTGCATGACAGTCCAATAATATGGCAGCCTCCCTCCGGTAGAAATCAGGCTCTCTGCTGTTCTTGTCCTTCGTGTTGCTGAAGCAGTCAAAAAGGATTTCTGGACTGTCTTCTGATCCTGCTGTTAGAAAGTTCACTGTCCTGCCTCTAAACTATGAAGTGCTCGGCTGCAAAGCACTGAAGGGGTGTCTTTGAGAAGTGGGGTGACACAGGAGGGGTCGAGGTCTCTGCGAGGCTCACACAGAGCAGAGAGCAAACCCTATGAGGCATGAGGTTTCTCAAGGAAACCAACTCCTTATGTGACAGCTTCGAACTTGTGGGTCTGGTAGGACTTTGCTGAATGATGTAAGCTAGCAGGGAGACGCAGGGAGGTTTTGCATTATGTATGTTCAAACTGCCTACTGCAGCTTCAGGAGCCAAATAGTTTCCCTCTCAGAGGAGCAAAACAAAGTTAAAAGGCGAGCGAACATATTTGTCAAGTGGCCAGAAACACGACTTCAAATGAAGATTGATCACTCTGTTTTACATGTCTATTTTATTAGGTTATGTGGTTCTCTGACAAGAATTTCTAATGTAATAAAATAGAAATGTTAAAGGGAGCGGTGAACAGTGTTGAAAATCCCTGGCAGGCATAAATCAAAATCTTTAACATCTCCACCGTGAAGCAATAAATACTGTAACATTTATGATGTGAGTAAATAGGTTAGTGTAAGTGTCTGTGAATTGAAACGGTATAATATGGTAATATCTGACTGGTGATTTATAATTTGCTGGCATAAAGCTCTCTGACCTAGTAACAGCTACTGACATCAATCATAACCTCTCAATGTAGTTTGCACTGGGATTTAGTCGAGATTCTCATTCAAATGCAGCCAAGCAGATTAAGGTTCAGTGTCCTGCTCAACAAAAGGCTTTGCTGTTGTATACAACCTCCAACCACCAGCTTAAGATGTGGTTTGCACCCGGATTTAAATGTTTTTTTGTAGAGTATCTACATCCTATACACTGAGTCCAAACACAGAAATGGTGCGATTTTCTCTCGGTTCATCAATAAATGGATGAAACAAGAATTGTAATTTGGACATGATTTTTTTATTGAAATCACAGAGTGTTGGAAATTTTGATAGGAATAGCCAAGTGGCACAACAGATAAATATTGAATGTACTGTAGACAAATGATTAAGTTGTTTGAGCATGTGTGTCAACAAACTGTTAACTATTTATACATCCAGCTGACACAAGTGACCTAAACATTCATTTAAAGTTGTGTTTAAGTCCTGTCGTACAGCGTTTAAACTCCTGAGGAAAATATTTGGCTTTACCTCTGTTTTTTTAGAGATATTTTATGCAGAAAACTGCTGCCTGCTGATGCTGGAAAATAACTGTGCAGATGTAAACGGTCAGACTGAACCAAAACAGTGAAGTCTGGGGCCCTAAAAACCAAATTAGGTTCTTAAAGTAGCAAAAATTCTCAGTAGAGTTGAAGAGACATTGCAGAGGTGGAGAACTTTTTTCATAAAATGTGAACATTTTTTCTGTTTGAACATAAAAGTATTGATTTGTGCAGCTTTATTAAGAGTCACACTTGTTCTCCTTTACTGTATTGCTGGTAATAGCAAATGATACCCAGTGCACACAGGGGCCAGTGTGCTTAATTTAGTCTGTTGACAGGCCACATGCAGCCAGAGCAGGTTTCACCTCTCAGCCGACTCTTTGCAGCCGGTCTCCCCCACGGACTCACCGTTTATCACTGGTGTTTTTAAAGGCGATACCTGATAGATACCTGTTAGATTTACATGTGTTTACCATGAGTGCTCTTTTTGTGCTGCCTTTCATTTGAGGAGCCCGGCGCTTATTTGATGGCTGTAATACATGATGTGATGCCATGAATGCACGGCAATCGGTCGAGTATTCCTCCGAGAGGTGTGTTTGTATTAGGATATCAATCCAGTGCTGTCATGGGGGATTGTAGTGTGAACACATGAGGACGCTCCCAGCATGGCACTCACGTTTTCTCCATCACAGAGGAGCACTGATTGATTTGTTTATGGTAATCGCACAGCCAATCCATTATCCTTAACTACCATATAGAGTGCTTTACTGTGACAAACACAGTACCTGGAAAAACACTGTGATTTCCAATTGTCGTAGAGACAGTACAGAACGTATCTTTATTATGCCTTCCTCTGCAGCCGAGAAAATACAGAAAGGGAGCGTCGCTGATTTTTACTCCCTGCCACAGTATTGTGTCGAGTAATGCTGTATTGTAATGATTCTTTTGTTGGTGAAACAGAGAGGCTATTATGTGTATGTAAGGCAATGCATGATGGATTTAGGGCTCTAAAAAATAGTCTTGTCTTGGCAAAACGCAGAGCTCAGGTCACCTCCGAGGCACCATCGAGGTGCCCTGAAGCAAGAATCAAAACCCCTAACGGCTTGAAACACAGACAACGTGGAGGCACTGTCACTCTCACATCTCACCTGTCATGCAAAATTTAAGCTAAAATTTTAATGAAATAATGGGAGTTTTCTATATTTCACTCTCTGGGCTTTGTTTGTATGTTTATTTGTTGTACTAACATAAAGAAACTTGGATTGATAATCATCAGTTCCTTTGCACTTTCTGTCTGTTTTTCACATTACATTGACTTTTCTAAGGCCCTTTTAGGTTAAACTGCAATGATCAGCGTGTTGTTACAGCAGCAAATACAACTTTAGGATGAAATGGAAAAACAGTTTAAGCCTATGTGCGCTTTTTTGAAAAGAAATCAGGAGAAAAATCTGTACAAAGTGAGTCTTGTGTACTTGATGTACTTCACTTAACTTCTGGTGAATCAGTAACTCAAAATGTGATGTTATTAAGGGTAAAAGGATCAGTTCAAATTGAGTTACCTACCATTTGAAAAATAGCAGTAAGTGTAAAGCAGTTTGAATTGAATGTTTGGAGAAACACCTTGAGAGGGAAAAAAGTAAGTGTGTAAGTGCTGAAAAGTTCCTCTTTTTGACACTTTGGAAGTTGCTTCTTCACTGTTTTCTGCAGTTTTCCTCCCCGCAGACTGCTGATGTTGTGTCACAAATATATTAGTTCTACAAATCATTCAGTCACTTGACTGGGGAATATAAGAGCTCTCATATTTCTCAGCATAGTGCTTTAAATGTCATCATCCACATTCACATGTGAATGGCAGAAATCCTTTTAAAAAATACTTTGCAGTAATATATATACACATGAATATATACATATATATATATATACATATATATATGTGTGTGTGTGTACTTTTTTTTACAGTTCCATTTAAGAGGTATAGCACAGTATTGTATTGTTAACAGCGAGATTCCAGTGCTTCTTGGTTCCTATGCAGTAAAGATTTTAGTGAATGCATGAAAAATATATATATAGTGCTTTATATCTGGCATGTGAAGGCATTTACATTGTAAAGAGGTAAAACACATATCTGCATTCTTTAGAAGCTGTCAGTTACTACACATAACACATACATGCTATGCACCCACACACATAGAGACATATGCAACTCACTAACACAAGGAGGATTACATCCGCCTCCATTCACACCCTCGGCTGGGCATCAGATGTTCGATTTCTCACCTCTTAAAGGTGCTATGAGTAAGATATTTACAGCTCTGTGGCACAAAATGACTTTAGTGAGGTTCTGAAGGGGTTTCTCAGGGTTCAATACCAATGACTCAACGATTACTTCAGAAAGTGCAGGGATTTCTGGCGTTTAAAACCGACTTCCTCAGCCTGTTTTAGGTTTATAACAGTGACAGATGGTGATATAACTGGACACTAAAAGGCATTAACAGCTACAAAGGATTAAAAACCCTTGTCGTGAGGCCAAAAATGCCAAAGTGCTGTAATATTTTTAACATTGTGCATCATTAAACAACCTTTTTACTTGATTTTATTGTTGCATGTCAGCCCAAATGAACCTGCCAATCTACGGATAAAATAAAGAGGACAGGATGAATGGAGGGCTAAAGTAGAGATTAGATGGATTCTGTCAGCTCCTCCTCATTCCTGATAGAGTTCAGTGCAGTTCATGCATTACCTAATGCCCTGCTAACTGAGAGAAGTTGGCCTGTGGGAAGGCGACTGTCATGGACTGCCTCTGTGGTTGTAAATATGGGAGAGAGTTCATCCCACCATGCCGGAGCCCTTCATTCATCCTTGCTGGCCAGCAGCTCCCTAAATCGTCCCACACAGTCTGGAACAGACGCCTGGGCAGAGCCTGGAGGCTTGGGGGGCTCGGGAGGGGGGTAAAGGGGAGGAAAGCTCCGGAGACAGAAGGCCTGTAAAGGTTCCCGTCGGCCAGGACGGCGAGGGCTGCCAGGACTGGAGGCTGAACAGCAGTGGAGCGTCTGCAGGCTTTGTTCTGTGGATTACGTGTGGACAAACAGGAGCGATTACATAGATTTTTCAGGACCTTGCAAAGCTTATTTATCTTTATTGTCAAGATAACACGGCTGACATCAGCGTCTGTGATAAGACTGAAAGAAGTAAACAAAAACAGAACAAAAACAGGATGAAAGTAATTGGTTTTAATGAGATGTATTTTCTGATTATATTTTATAAAAAAAAAAAAAACAATTAAAAGTGAATGTGTGTGCCTTTTCTTTTTTTTTTTTCTTTCAGGAGGAGGTTTGTCCCACATCACCAGGAGAGGAGGTTCAGAGGTGTGTGTGGTCGTCAGCGGTCAACATCAAGGACAAGTTTATTTATGTGACACAGCCAACCTTGGATCGAGTGCTCATAGTTGACATCCAGTCTCAGAAGGCTGTCCAGGTACTTTGCAGGCTAAATTGGAAAACTGGGTTTTGTGTGTATTTTGCCAGCAACTCTACAGTAATGCATTATGGCAGAGAGTTAGCAGAGCAGGGGGGAAAAAATGAAATAATCTTTCCTGTTAGTAAAGGTTTCTCCTCACAGAACTGAAAATGTGCCTCCATCTGTGCCAAACATCCTCAAGGTTGCAAGAGTGGTTTGAGTTTTAGAGTTGCCAGAAAAATACCCAGATATTCCCACACCGATTTAACATGACGTACTTCACAAAAACCTTCAATAAGTCATTACTTCATGGGGGTATTTTCTTAGATTGATTTTTGTTGAATGAAGGGCACATTTTTTTCATTGAATTGTTCCTTCGACTCAGGTTTCAGTTTGATACAATACCCTGTCCTTCATCCAGAAACACAATTATTCGAGAGTATTGGACAACATGCTTCTTTCCTCCACCTAAACTCCAAGTGAACTTTGTTCGTTCCTCTTGAAAATAGCCAGTAAATCAGAGATGCCCGTACTTAAAATATTCTACGCGAGTAATAATTTAATAGGATACTAATGCACACGAGTGAGTGCTGCTGTGAGTTAAAACTGTCTCTGATGAGCTTCAGATGTCTGCAGAGGCTGCATGCAAGACTCGTTTAACAGGTCGTTGACTGCAGGATGCTTCATTATATCAGTAATAAACATCAGTAACCCTAACTATGATGCATGAAGCCAGGAGGAAGAACTCACAGTCAGATCCAAATCACTGAGGATCTACAGTAGTTAAACTGTCATAGTAAAAGTCATATTTTGTGTGAAAGTGACTCAGTTTTGCTAAAATTAAGTTAACTCACCTACACTCAGTTTGTAAGCATTAAACTTTTGTAAGTTGCTGGATTGTGACTTTGTGGATTGTGAATTGCAACAGTAAATAAGGGAAGGACTTAAAATTATACACTGCAATTATAAACAAGTTGCTTGGTAACTGGTGAACAAAATCACTAAGTAATAGAGATGTACTTACATTCCTGTAGATATCTGTCAGACAATCTAAATGCAAGTCTGATTTAAAGCCGCTGTCAAGTTATCAAGGTAATTTATCTGCCTTTGTACGGCGCAGGGTCACACAATGAAATGAAGTTCCAGTCCTTGAAAAGGTTTGCAGTCTGCTTGTATAACATATACACGGAAAAGAATGGGAGAAAAAAATAAGACTGAGCAATATATGAAGTTATTTATCACATATATGGAGTATAAACCCAAGAAACAATCCTGCATGCTTTGAAATTTGTTTGTGGACTGTAAACAGCAACAACAAGATGTTAAGGATAAAACTGGTGCATTTTCCCATCAAAAGTTTGACATCAGGAAATGCTGTCCATTAACTTTAACTGCATTTGAGCATCAAGCAACTCTAAAACACTGACTCCGCCCCCCCTCTTCCTGCCAAAATCCTGCATTCTGTCGGCTGGGACTCAGTCAACAACTTTATCCAGAATGCTGTGACTGGAGACGGATCCCTGTGACATGTGGACTCAATAATCACTTATCTTCCATTGTCTGGCTAGCATAAGTCTCTTTTTGTCAATTTTATGACCAGACTTTAGCCAGGAGCAGGCCAAGCTGGGCTAATGGCTCTTATCCTGGATCTCTTCCCTCTACTTTTTGGTTGGTCTGGTCTGTTGTGGCTGCGTGGTCAGAATGCTGCTCTTGATCTAACAAGGTGGCTCTTCGTCCCATTGCAGTTGAGCGGCTTTCTCTTATGTGTAATGCATTTCAAAGGAATACAGATTAAAAATAACAGATACAATAAGAAAAAATTAGCAAGTTTCAAGGAGATACCAGCAGCTGCATCTGTAGGCGTTGCTGTTGCCATGGTAATTTATGTAGGATGTTGTGTGAATACAGTTTTAAAAAAAAAAATCTCCAATGGCAAGTTTGAACAGCAAAAGAGAAATGTTGCTGTTTGTTTCACATCAGTTCTCAGGGAAATGTCTACATGACAAGTTATAGGTTTATCACCTGTTATAGCAGTACTTCTGAATAGGACCCTAAGTGAGGAATATAGAATCAAAGTATGAAACGCCTACATTTCCATAATGTTTCAGATTATTGGTCACATTTACTCAAAAGTTCAATCAAATGTTGAGTGAGTGAGGCCGACACTCAACATTTTCTAATTTCCAAGTCAAACAGAAGCAGATTATAGTTTTCATTTCAGTATTTTAATTATGTGTGATTTTAGTTACTTTCAAATGACACTAAATCTATATTTACCAAAGGGATTCACACCATTTCAAATCTGACAGAGTGCTAATAAACCCTTGAGCCCAGATTACAACAGATAACAGTTTCCACCTTTGTTGCATTTTTCTTCATGACTCTGTCTTCCGTGGCGGTGTATCATCTCCTCTCTGCTCTGCCTGCCTGCACTGACAAATAAAGAGCTGCTTTTTCAGCTTTCAGATCAGTTTTCTCACCTTTAGTTCATCTGCTAACCCCTGACCTGACCCATTTCATACACGCTGCAGCAGTCAAGACCTACACTTAACTGCTACATTGATGTGCTGACCAAGTAACCCTGAAGTCCACCTCTTCATGGATACTGTAACCAGACAATTCCTCATAGAAACTGTGCAAAATTGTGCAACTTGGCAACCCTGCAGTGTTCATGCAGCTGGCTTAAGAGGCAATCCTTCAAACACGCTGCCACCTTGCAGCAACATTTTTTCCTGAGAGGATGTTATTTTTGCGATGCGAGGAAGTAGCACAATTCCTTCCTGACATCATTCAGCTTAAATCTAGTGCAAAGCGTTGAGTTGAGTCATCAGTGTCAGTGGGGTTTTTGGGTGTGCCAGGTTAATCCAGGGTTGCCTGGATCCCTGCAGATGTTTTTGACATGTTGATGGCTGTTTACACCTTGCTAGCCTCTCGGGGACCTGCCTGTAAGCAGGTTGATGTCCCAGAGACTGTCACAAGCTCATTATTCAGTCGCCTGGAGGTTTAGCTTCATCGCATTATATTAGCAGTTGTTAATTAACCACCTGAACCTGTCACTAACTTCTAAATGACAGTAGTTTCAGTTTCTGTGTCTGTGCTCTGTTTTCCCATTAAATCATTAAT
Source organism: Acanthurus tennentii (assembly GCA_029783805.1). Classification (NCBI taxonomy): domain Eukaryota; kingdom Metazoa; phylum Chordata; class Actinopteri; order Acanthuriformes; family Acanthuridae; genus Acanthurus; species Acanthurus tennentii. The sequence goes on along the minus strand of JAPZDZ010000026.1, from coordinate 20,921,943 downwards.
GTGATTGACGTGCGTTGGGTAATTATAATGAAGAACTTGCATTTAGATTATTATTTCTTTTTCTTTTTTTACCAATTTAATACTCTGTGAAGACTTTAATAAGCAGACTTTATTTTGCCCGCTAAAGCCAATTAATTGCAAAGTGCACTGATTTAAATGTTTGAAGCTGCTGTAACGTTTTCCGTGCCTCATCTCTGACAGATCCACAGTCAGCACAAGAGTAATGTGAGCATATTGGCTGAGGATCTTGATAATCTTCCACAGCCAGAAAGAAGTTGTTCGTCAAGAGAAAAAAGAACAACACGAACACCTGTTTTCTCCTGTGACTACATGCTCAGAGATTAGTTAGGATTCAACAGATACTCTCATCTTATTTGGGATAACCCTCTCAGGAGCTGTTTGCTCTCTCAGTGAAACAATATATATTTTGCCTAGGTAAACAATACTATTAGGGCTTCATTGCAAAACAAATAGTATAGAAAGCAAGCTCCAGTCAAAAGGGATTGTGGTGATATGGGGTTGTAATAATTTTCTTGAAAAAAGATGATTGCTTTTTCTTGCTGCCATTGAGCTGCTGCATGCATCCTTCTCCCCAAAGCTTTCTCTATTCCCTTTGAGCTGGCTGGCTATCTGCACTCAGGTGGACATAATGCATGAGGAGCGCTTTTCTGTCACATACGACTCATCTATTGTTCTGACTTGGAATATTGCCGCTGAGTGTCAAAGAACGGATAAAGACTGAAAGCAATTACTTCAGTGTGGTAAAGCAATTGTGTCTGTCACCACTTGATTTGAAATGCAGCTCGACACCAAAAACACCCTACACATAAAAAGGCCACCTCCAGTTCGCCTTGTTAAGAGAAGACTTGCTCCTGTCATCCACTGATGCATTAGTCTGCAGGAGAACTTTTCAAAAGCATTACCGTGCCACATCAAAGAGGGATCTCTTCAAAAGCAGAGCTGGTTGGTTGGAATTGTTATTCTGTGGCCCTGCTGTCTTTAATGGCTCAGTTTGGTTTGAATGTGTGTGTCTGTGTGTGTGTGTGTGTGTGTGTGTCCTCCTGCAGACGGTCAGCACCGACCCATATCCTGTGAAGCTTCACTATGACAGATCTCACGACCAGGTGTGGCTGCTCAGCTGGGGAGACATGGAGAAGAACTTCCCTACTCTCCAAGTGAGTAATTCACTGTTTGTTTCGCTCACATTTTTCATTCGTTTGCAGAGATTTATTTTTCATAAAATGGCAGAAAGGCAGAGAAGGAGACGTACAAACACAGATAAAGACATTCTGCATCGTCTGCATCGGATTTGAGCTGAGTGGCAGTGAATGTGTTTCTGCTGCATCTGCATGTGTGCTGTTTGCATCAGATCAAATTATTGATTATTCTGTATATTATTGTCTTGACTGATTAGACCACAAGTAGACTAAGACTCAACAAAACTCAGTTTACAATGACAGGAATTGATTGATGCTGATAAAATTTACATTTCACAAGCTAGTACCAGCAAATGTTGTATTTTAGCCTGGAGAGTAGCACAAACAGTTAATCGATTATCATATAGAAGCAGATCAATTTACTTTTTTTAGCTTTGGATCAGATTCGGTGTCTCATAGCACTGTTTACCAAGTGTGAATTTTTTTTATAAATGCTCTTATACTGACCACAGAACTACAAAACTGCATGGGTTTGCTAACAAAGGCAGAGGCATAAACACCTAACACAATATTGTTATTATGACTTTATTCTGCCTACCACAAGCTAAATAGT